>OZ038376.1:24985891-25268068 GCA_964036015.1 Leptarthrus brevirostris | reverse complement strand
TGTTTACACCACCAAGTCCCAGCTGTTCGTACATGCTTTTAGGATTGTACACAGAGTAGGCTGCAGGCTGTAGGTTAGGTTAGGTTAGGTTCGTGTGGCTGCGTTAAAGGGCACACTTAGACCTCAATAGGCCCATTGTGATGCCACGGGAATCCACGTTCGTTTTATTCGTTCTTTTTATTATTTTGTGGAAAAATTAATTTAATTGCTCGATTTTTGCTTTATCCCGAAGTAAATTGTAAATAATTCTTTTTTTATGTCCATTGTTTCTAGCTATTTTAATAATGGTTGCAAGTTCAATAATAAAATTTGTCTGGTTAAGAGGCACATTTAGGAGACGGTCTATCATAGCGTTAAAAGCTGCTAATTTAGTATTCCACGGGTGATGGGTATCCACAGGAATAATAGCGTCCGAATAGGTTTCCTTTCTATAAATATGAAAATCGAGTTTATTTCCTATAATTGTTATGCTGGCGTCAAGAAAATTAATTTTACTGTTCCCGAATTTCTCCTGTGAATTTTATAGACGGTTCTAATTTATTTCAAATATCTTTGACGAATTTATTAAGTTGTCGCGTTGGACGGCACATACTGGTCCATAATTGAGTTAACCTCACATTCTACAATTCTGGAATTAAATTCTTAGTTTCTCACAACCTCAAAAAGTTTTAATACTCTAGCTCTTTCACAATTCTCTTGATAATTTTAAAATAATATACTCCCCTTTCCCTGCAACAGTTGTGGTCCTGCAGTACTATACACTTCTTGTATCTAACCTTACACTCATCCCTTGAGGTGATGCAGATACTGTTTCTGTTACATTTCAGGAATACAACCAAATATTATGAAATCATCTTATTTGTGCTTTTCTTCCCGGATGTACCCTCTGGAAACATGGCTATTGTTATTCATATGGAAGATGTACCTTAGGCTAATCATCGTTAATTAAATTCAAGGTATTTGTCTAATTTCATAACATGCACAAAGATGCGAAAGTGTTCACAATTCAAAACATGTCAGTCGCTCGAGGATATACTTGTAAGCTTGTACAATTCAAACAATTCAATAGTCGTAAAAAATCAACTCATGCATGATGAGCAAATTCTGTTACACTCTCATAAGTTAATAATTACGTATTGTGATGAAAAAAAAATACTTTTTTTTTGCAACAACATAAACAGAACAAAACATAACAACGATGACGTACGTACGTGTTTCATATTGTTGACAAGCATTCTTAAAAGAGTTAATTATAACGTGACTCGTTGGTGGTGACATGTGCGATTCGTTTTTGTGTTATCAAAAGCCAAGCACTTGAGAATTTCTTTGAAAGTTTTAAAAATCGATTAAAAGTTGTGTCGACAACAAATTGAGCGATATACTTGCTTTGTGACGATAAAAGAAAGTATCAAAAGAAAACAATGCACCACGTGAACTTTACTGCCTTTAGGTTAGAATGAAATACACGTGTATTTGGGGCACGAATAGAAATTTTTTAAGTAACAAGTTCCGTCAACGTGCATTCAATGTGTTGTTCAAAGCAATTTAAGGAGTTGAACAGGCAAGGAACAAAATGAAACAAAAAAAATTTTTTTGAAAGGAAACCAGATCTCACGTAGTGAATGTAATTTCTTTTGTTTTACACGTTCGCAGAAAAACTAATGTCATGATGAAAAATCAAATCTGTATTTGGCAAAGAGAAGATCCAATTTAGAAATAAAATCTACTTTAAAAATAATAAACTGGTGCAATCGCTTTTTTTTTACGTAATTTGGATGTCGCTGCGTTGAGTAGATGAAAAGATATAAATAAAATAGTGATGTGCATATCATGAAATTATCAAATTTATCAATCACCCTGTAACTCCCAAACGTTTCAGTTTGCTCCAAAACCTGCCAGACAATTGTTTGTTTGGCTAGGTGAAATATATCACCTCACTTATTTTGGCACACCTTATGTGAAACACCCTGAATAAAGATAAAAACAATGTGGGGAAAGAATGGAGCCTTGATGTAATCCAGAGTCAAGGAATTCTAAGACTGATTAATTAATTATTGTCTATTTTCACAAGCTTTTTACTCAACATAGAAAACTTTCAGTTCGTTTGACTGCCAATGAATAAATCGTTAATTGATTAAAAAATCTTTCTTGCTAAAATTAAGTAGAGCAACAACCTTCAGTTGGACGCAACGACATTCCATTTTGTAACGCAAATCGTACTAACGCCAATGTCATTTTAAAATAACTTTACAATCGGTTCAGTTCTTATAAATTTGAGTGTATATTTTGTGAAATAGATTGAATTGAATTGAATTAAAGTTTTCTTTCTACGTGCATTTAATTTGTTTTTGAAAGCAATTTAAAAAAATTAAACAGGCACACAAACAGAAAAACAGAAAGGAAAAGGTAAACGAAAACCAGAAATGCAATCCCTAAACAAAGTCGGCTGTTGGCATCTTTAAATAATTATAAGAGAGGGGGAATCCAATCCTTTACTGAGACGAGTGAATTTCTTTTACTCATTCTTTCATTCTGTAACGGGCAATAATCCTTTCATTCCTGATTAAAAATTATTTTCAGATAATGTAATTATATGATGGGCCTTAAACTAGAGTCTAAGACACCTCTCCTGTTAACCTTCAAGTCCCCCCCCCCCCACCCGCACTCCCCTACCGTTTCACCACTGCTCTCCTTTCCCATCACTCTATAGCTGTACTGTTGTTATGTTGTTTACTTTTCTGAAGCCCCTGTAAAATTAATGAATTCTCTCTGCTCCACCCCCATTTACTGGGGAACTCTGGTCCATACACACTCATCCTTTTCATTCCTCAATCCATTTCAAATACACTCCTACACTCTTTACGTATTTTGTCGTGTCGTTTTGTTTTCATTTCGAATTGTAATTTTCTTTTGGCGGTTCCTTAAGCAACGCCATCCAAAAGTTAGATAGAACGAGCGAATCGTTCGCCGTTTCGTCTCCTTGGAAAAGATATTTTGAAAATCACTTTTCAGCTAAGTAAACAGCATCGAAAAGTTAAAAGAGAAAACATCCACATGTGCTACTGCAGCTGTGTATACCTACTCATCAAAGTGCCAAATTGTGAAGAAAGAGCGAACCAAGGGGTGTAGCGGGAAGAACCTTCTGCGATATTAAAACGTCGATTAAATTTTATTCTTGCCTGCCATATCGAGTTTTCCCAAGCTTTTCCAGTCTCCGGAATGGATTGCTGATAGTACGAAAGCATTAATTATGAAAATTTCATTTAGTTCAGCTCGACATACACACGATAATATTAAAATGAAAAAAAAAGAGGAGATCAAATCAGGCTTTCGCAGATTGTAAATTGATTGTCATGACACCTTTTTTAGTGGCATTAAAGTCCTTGCTTTGGGAATCATTGTATAGTCATATCGGTATACGCTAAGGATCAGCCATCATCACTACATTTGTTGAACTTGTCTAATTTTGTTTTGTGCATAATAGCATGTTAATGTTATTGCTATCTAAAGCCATTCTGGAGTTTTCGTCTAAACCAGACTAAGCTAAACCCTTCATGTGGTATTCAAGCAATTTCACTTGACGAAATAATTTCTAAAATAGCTCAAGATGCCTACACATAATCCTGACCATATCCGTTGTCTTCTTTATATTCCCAAGAATCCCAAAAGTATAGGATACAAACACAACTACGTTGATATCGTCCACCTAAGCTGTCGAATGGTAAACTGGAACAATCCAAAATACTCCAGAAAATTGAGTAAACGCTTCTCTTCAGTTTATTTAACGGTCCCTTGTATAATACATAGTTAGGGAGTCCTAGGCTAATGTCCTGGGAATTATGAATTTTTATTCCCCTGTGGGAAAATTGTTTATTAATCCATTTAAATTCTGCCCCGCTAGGCTTCTTTTCTTTGCTTCTCCTATTTCTCTGCCTCTCCTATTTCTCTGGTAATATGTAACTTTGAAGTTTCCAGAATTCCCGAGAAAGTGGCTTGGGAGAGACTTACAAAAAATGGGTGGAGAAGCGGGTAGTGGGATGGTGATTTTGCACAAAAAAAGGTCAGCGACTCCTTTCAAAAAAATTTATGCCCTGATGTGCCGCGTAATCTGTTTGCTTAGCACTTAAATTCCTACTATAACAAATTGCGGCCTGAAAAAGGATTTCTTTTCAAATCCAACCTACCCTTGTACGGTCTTATGCCCATTCCTTTTGTTTCTAAGGTTTTTCCGTTCACGGGTGTACTTCGTGAAGGTTTTATTATTGTTGTTGTGGGATTACCTCATCAACGGAGCTTGTCAGAATATTTGTCAGAAAATTCATTGGAATAATGTGTATTTTCAGGACTTTATCCACAAATGAAAACCCCACGACCGTAAGTGACAATTTAAAGGGATCGGAAAAACCCAATTTTCAAATTAATTTTTTGTTCGAAGGGTATCGTGCCAAAGAGAAATTCCTTTTGGTTTTACGAAGAATGTGTAGAAAGTGATGCTAATTTAAAATGTTTCAAATTAAGTTCTCTAATTAACTGTAAAGTCTAAATTTAAGGGATAATTTAACGTTTAAATCGCGAATTGATTTTAGTCCAGCATTGCTAGACTAAAGCTTTAAAGTGTAGTTGCAGTATCATTTATGACGCATTATGAGCACGCAAAATTCAAAGTATAAAAATAAAATTCAAAAACTAATTAATACCGGTCAGTAAAAATATTTGCGTCACAAATGTAATAATGTAAATTTTGTTAAGTCTATTCACGCTTCGATATTTCTACTAAATTAAATGTTTAACCGCCACAATATTTCGAAGATCGGTGCGGATCAGGTTAGGCTTTCAAAATAAATAGCAAAAACCCACAGAATGCGCCGTTCCAAGAGATAAGCCTTATAGGCCAGAAGCAAAATGCAATTATATATTATATCATTCTAACGTTTTAAGGTATTATATGTTACAATAGCAACACCAGTTCAACTTCTGTGACCGAAAACAGCATAAAAAATGCATTCTTGAAATTTTTCAAAAAAAATTCAACCTTGGCAACGTGTAACTAAGAAAAATGTCTACAGAAAAATCAGAACAGGAAATTCTGATCAGAAAAATCTGATTAGAGAAAACTGATTAGAAAAATCAGATCAGAAAATGTTGCTCAGAAAAATCAGATCAGAAAATTATGATCAGAAAAATCAAATCAGAAAATTCTGATCAGAAAAATGTGATCAGAAAAATCAGATCAGACAAAACCGATCTGAAAATTCTAATCAGACAAAACTGATTAAAAAAATCAGATAGGAAAATTCTGATCAGAAAAATCACATCAGAAAAATCAGATCAGAAAATTCTGATCAGACAAAACTGATCAGAAAAGTCAGATCAGAAAATTCTGATAAACAAAACTGATCAGAAAATGAGATCAGAAAGATCAGATCAGAAAATTCTGACAGACAAAACTGATCAGAAAATTCTGACCAGAAAAAACTGATCAGAAAAATCAGATCAGAAAATTCTGCCCAGAAAAATCAGTTTCGCAAAATCAGATCAGAATAATCTGATCAAAAAAGTCTAGTCAGGAAAATCAGATCAAAAAATTGTGCTCAGAAAAAACTGATCAGAAAATGCTGATCAGAAAAATCAAATCATAGAAATCAGGCCAGAAAATTTAGATTAGAAAATCAGTTCAGAAAATTCTGATCAGAAATATCAGATCAGAAAAATCAGATTAGAAAAGACAGGTCAGAGAAATCAGATCAGAAAATTCTGATCAGAAAAATCAGATCAGGAAAAACAGTAGAAAGTGATCAGGAAAAACTTATCATAAAAATCGGATCAGAAAATTCTGGCCAGAATAATCAGATCAGAATAATCAGATAGGGTTGTTAGTTGGTTGCCCAGATCTAATGTATGTTTTAAAATATTAGAGAAAATTTCTATATGAGTCTTCATATATGATTTCATAATGTTTATTATAAATATTATATCTGAAGTTTTTATTACGCAAATTTTTGGCTAGTTATATTTTATTTACAATAATTTTTTCAAGAAATTTTTGAAAAATTTTATTGCGTTTAATAAAACCACTATTTCTACGGAAACATTGTCCGCTGAATCAGAAAATTGTAGTAGTTTAGATGTATGAGGTCTGGCTTTCAAGATAAATGGCAAAAACCAAGAAGATGCGCGGTCCAAGAGATAAGCCACATAGGCTAGGAGTATTAATATAATTTTAGATAATATTATTTAAAACAACTTAAAAATTCCTTTTTCTGATCATCAGAAAAATCTCATCAGAAAAAATCTGCGGTGAACATGTTATCACTTACTCCACCGAAGACTTACGCAGCCTGTGACAATTGGTCAGATCATCTTAAGAATAAAATTATTATTTTGTTTTAACTAGATTATAACTTTTGTCAGTGCCATTTACAAATATAATTTTATTATATTTTTCGGTTAGTTTGCAGCCTTTTTCTTAATGCCATTGCCCCAAATGTAGCTTCTTAATATGGTCCTACATGCTAACACTGGTTTCTTAAAATATCTTTAAAAGAATGAACCCCACAAATTTTTTAAACATAACCATTTAACTATATTATACATGTGCCCATAGACAAAATATTATTTCATAAACTGGATGAAATTAAAAATGGTCTTGTCCGCTTCTTGGTAGACTGGTGTCCAAGGAAACGTAATAAAATTTCATTTATAAATAATTCTGAAGGTAAAATGTATTTAGAATCCCCATCAGCCACATAAAATCATTTCCCAATAAAACCCGTTTTTTTATGTATACCTGACAGTCCAACACAGAACCTAAGTCCTTTTATATTTTCCAGCCTGCCATCGGATACCTATAATTTCCAACCGCCGAGTATATCGATAAATCTCAATAAACAAAACCATTTTGTGTGTACATTACACATTAGTTTGATGTCTCTCTTAAATATATTTTTTTCTTCCCTAGGTTTCATCATAAACCATTCAGTGGAGCAGAACAGCAAAAAAATATATATAAAGACAAGAATTGGTCAGCTTTTGCTTGTCATCTCAACTCTATCTCGATATCTCAACCCACTTTTGGATACGTATACGAACTGGTGCCGAAAACATACACATATATATATATAAAAGATGGGAAATATTCACAGATTTCCATGTGGGTCGCCAAATTGATACTTGATAAGTGAAATTGCTTTTTTTCCCTATACAATTTTTCCCTATGGCTTCTGAACGAAGGGTCGAAGGACGAGGACTATAATCGAGCAACGAATAGAAGGAACTGTCTTAAAAAGGCCATCTTACAAAAGTTAACCGTTATTATAGCCCACTTTTGGGGTAGGAGAAAATTTTTCGAATAAAAACAATAAGGGAAAGTACCGTGAGACAAAACAGAGGAGGCGAAAGACTATTATGGGATCGGAAAAGTGAAGTATGAAAACGCAAAAAGAAAATTTGGAAAACAAATGGTCATCGAATAATAATAAATAAGTGAATAAATTCGTTATATTGTTCCTGTTTCTGTTTTCGTACCTCTCTCGTTTTATCTGCTCATCTATCCCTCCTTACCAGAAAGCTGCCAAATCGACAATTCTAATAAAATTCGAGGGGGGAAACAAAAATCGACCACCAGCAAAATTGAACTCAACTGGAAACTGACAGAAAAAAAAAGTGTTTTAAATAGTAAAATAATAAATCTGAAGCATATTGTTTTTTGTTGTGTTAAAATATGCAAAGATAGTCGACGCCACTGCATAGCATTTTACCAGGCAACTAAATTCGAAAAATGTAATAAATTACAAATTTATGAGACAGTAAACGATAGTGGACTAAACTGTAATCATCAACATCTTGAGAGAATTAAGACACTATTAGTTAATTGCTTACGAAGGCGATTTCAGTGCGTGTGTGTCGTGGACAGCTTCTTTTGTTTTGTTTTTATTTTAAATGTATAAAAGTGTTAAAAAAGTGTTTTTGAATTTCAAAAAAGTTTTCAAAATTTCGTTTTAATTGTGCTATGGGAACGATTAATTTTCTTCCAGTTATTTTTATTTTACATACTGGCGTTTACTTTTGTTATGTTTCGGGAGCTGCTGCACCGGTCGTAAATGGTAAGTCGTTTTTTTATTATATTTAAAAATAAATAGCAACACCTTACAAATTTACTTTAAAATCTGCCAGTCATTGTAACACTAAAAGAATATGAATTTTTTAGAGACTTAAACTTTGCTACTATTACACCATTAAGTTACGCAAAACTTATGGAACCTTCTAATGAATTAAACCAGACTCTAATTGTAATTTTTTAAGAATGCTGGGGGTGGGGGGGATTTCGATAACAACGATTGCGTGGACCTACAATTTTAAGGTGGATTCCGAACCCTTAACATAGCTCTGTAATGGCCTTTTAGAGTAATCTGTTGTCAGCAGAAAATAACAATGAGTGGGGTTCCAACCTGGGACGTTATTGCTTGCCCCACAGATCTACTACTTTTTTGCAATTTTTGCAATGTTTTCCTTTACAAAAAATTAGTACGAAAAAGTTTATTTTTAAGACTTTTGATGCACTACGCCAGGCCCTCACTGAAATTTCTCAAAATCCCGATCATCGAATTCTGTGAAATGCGTCATGTCATCATTGGAGTTCAAGAATATTTGTTTTTTGCCTTCCGTAATATTGGATCACTTTTGATTTCACTTCGAATCTTTTAAAAAATTTTTTTTTGAGCGTTCTGATGCATTCAGCCCCGAACACTAAAAAGCTGAATCGAATAATTTTCTTCAACAGTTACCATGTCGTGATTGGAGTCCAAGGACATTTGGTTTTTGTTTATGAAAAAATGTTAAAGATTAGATCAGTTTTGATTCCACTCCGAATTTTTTCTAAAGCTTGTTTTTGAGCCTTTTTATGCACTCTCCCCCGATCTCTCAAAGAAATTCCTTGAAAACTGAATCGGCTAATTTTTTGAAAATGTTGCCGTATCGTCGTTTTAGTCCAAGTATATTTTTTTTCTGACTTTCACAAAATTGGAGCGCTTGGATCAGTCTTTATGTCACTCCGAATCTTTTAAAAAAAATTATTTCGAGCCTCCTGATGCATTTGCCTTCGCGCTCTGAATGAAATTCCATATGAAAAGTTAATTTCTGAAACTTTTACCTTATTAAATCTGAAGGCTAAAGGTATTAATTTTTTTACAATCATAAACGCAGAGTCTTTGTACAATATCTTTTCTGTGAATCTTAATGCACAAAACCAAAATCTAGTTTGGACATTTCCAAACTGTGGACACATTAATTTTCTGAAACTTTAGTTACGCTTCAATTTGAGTTATTTCGTTTTCAGTGTCAACCGTATGTACAAAAATCATTGAAAATCCATTTAGAAAATAAACTCAAAAGTACCACATAACAATATCGTGATAATACATACCCGCCAAGTGAGAGTAAGTAATCTCCATAAAATTCAAAATGTGAATACAGCTTCGATTGCTTACCTTTATTATGTAGAACTTCAATTATGTAGATTGCTTTCTCAGCCATTACAATTTCCCATTTCAGTGTATGCAATACACGACGACTTGGTGTATTCTATGCAACAAATCGAACATATAAAGTTAAGTATCTTGTTTTGAAGATAATGTTTGTGATGGTAGGCGATTTGGATGCCACTTAGTTATATTAGAAGGTTCTGATATTCATCGTTGAGATATCAGTTCTCTTGAAGATATTTTATTTTGAGTCTGTCCGGAGTTAAAGCTTTGAGGCTTTTTTTTAGACGGATTTTGTATAGGATTCGAATTTGATCGTACTTAATATCTAAATTAAAAGTGTCATGTCCTTGGTTCTTGCACTGTTTTACAAAATATTTTTATATTAAAAATAAAATAAAATTACATTGAGACATATTCTATCATATCAGCAGTATGGCTAGGTCCTCAGTAAAGGGGAATCCCTAATTACATGGTATGTAATTTAAAAAAAAAAATACGTGGACCTAGCAGCACTAGTGGTACTCTTCGAGTTCTGATGGCATCCCGACCGCTTAAGACCTGTTCTTTGTTATCCGCTTGGGTATTCTGTTCAACAAATCCATCTCTAGTAAACATTTCTCTGAACTGCATAAAAATTCTTTTGCTATACCTGTTCACAAAAAGGGGCATTTAAAGAGTGTAACTGACTATAAGCCGATTGTCTCAAACTCTCTTCCATTCTGAAGCTATTTCAGTGAACCACTTACCCACACCTCTAAATATATATTGTAAGGCTCTGACTTCTAAAGCTTTTTCTAATAGGCTTCCTCATTCCATTATCGTTTTCAAGTTGCTCAAGCTATAGTTTTTCACTGCCGGTATTTATTTAACCTTTAGGTTCCACAGGGTAGTCACCTTGTTCCCCTACTTTTTATTTTATCTGTTAATAACATTGGTTAACTCCTAAAAAGCTTCTGGTGCTTAATATATGCAAATGGCATTAAGATTTTTTTTAAGCATTAGAAATGCTGGTAATTGTGACCGGCTTCGTGATGACCTCAAAATCAATAATATTCCCGAGCTTAGTCTCGACAATTGTGTGTTTATGTTTACTAGACGTCGGAATTCTCTTGTCTTCTCTTACACTTCTTCATATACCGTGAACACATCTACTTTTTTTTGTATTCTCCTCTTGTCAGACTTATTCTAGAGTACATGTCGCAGATCTGGTTGCCGTACGGTCAGGTCCACTGCCGACGTATTCGTAATCTTCCCAGGGATGAATTGAGAGTTTTTGTTTTGAGAGTTTTTTTTTCAAATAAATTCTTTAGTTTTGGAATAGGTAAATTGATTTCCGGCTTCTTTTTAGAAGGATTTTTGTCCAGCTAGCGTAATTCTAGACCGACTACTGTACTTAGGTAATACTTGAATTTTTTAAAAAAAAATAGCTAAGTAAAGGTGGTAATTACATCTGGGAATTGACCTTTTTTGGCGTTACGAACAGGGAGGATTTATATTTTATCGTGCTTGACGGTGTTGCATTCATATTCGATGGTATTTTAGAAAACCGTCCGTATGGAAAATCATAATTATAAATATAATAAATATAAAAAATATAATAGAAGAGTTAGGACCGAACCCTGTGGGACTCTATGTCGAAACTTTTTTTTTGTAACTGTGTACTGCTCCATTTATGTTATCCAAGCCCAGAATTTTCTAACAACAGCTCAGTAGAGATATGGAGTGGCATATCTGATTACCGCTGGAGTTTAACTTTTTTTGGCGTCGTTTTTGCTATAATATGTCTTTTATATTTAATGGTATTCCAAAACTACTAAACTCATGAAACTCATCAAAAAATAATTATTCCGCCTCTTCGTCTGTAATTCCATTTATTAAATTCACTGCTGCTCACATTTTTTTTATCGATGGAATCCCACAGAAAATTTCTTAATCACACCTTAATAATATCATTGAGATCCGAATAATAATGGACAGACAATTCATGTCAGCATCATCCTTTTCGAGGTAAGGTGTAAAGACAGCAGTAGTAGTATAGTTCGTTGTAGTAATTGGTGCCGCTTGTTTTCATGCATATGTCATGTAAAATGTTTAGCAATTTCCACACAATTAGAATTCTTCTTCCTGTGCATAACAGAACCCATTACCGGTGAAATTTATTACCTACGTGATCGGAAATAATTCTGTCGGTACGTGTGTAATGCTTTTGATTTGATTTAGACTATTCTAAAGATTATTTGACATGAGGTAGGTGTAAGAAGAGCAATTCAAAGACGAGAACGTCGACGACGGCGACGAAGGTGTCTACTTTGCCTAGGGAATGAAGGTAACCATCATAACCCATACGGGCCATGCATATGACTTGTGGCCCAGTCCTTACAAGGTATGAGACTTGGTTGACATTATGTTCAGAATGCAGATGAATTTCGTATGTAGCAATGACATAAATGACAAATTTGAGTAAATTAGTCTTCATATAATATTTGCAATTCTCAAACTAGTCATTTCTCTTCTTAAAAACTAATTTTTTTCGACGAGTTACGGAAACTGAAATTATTCAATTCGTTTCCCAGTCTTCTATTCCCTAGCCGATATAACTTGAGCATCTAAGGGTAGAGTGAATAATTCGATTTCGTTCAAAGGTGACCATTTCTTACACACGCACAACGGAGGACTCTTATCTGGCTCGAGACCAGAAATCCAATTCGTAAATCATCTTAACATGGTTAATGTCGACAAGAACATAATTCAAGATAAAGAAAATTCCGTTACGGATAAGATGTGAACAGTAAGGACGAGGATATGGAATACAACATATATACAGAGATAGAACGAGAAAGACAGTGTATGTGGATAAAGATCCTTGTGATAATTACAGCAAAGATTCACGATATAAATCTTTTGTTTTTGGAATTGTGGAAAGATGGGGTTGGCGGGGAGAATGATGGAGGGGGGAGAGACAAAAAAGATACACGATACCTAAATGTATTTGCAGATATACTTACATTGGACAACAGATTAGGATTACTCAGACAGACCATTATGCTTTAATTAAGTTGGTTAAAACTTCGAGCCTAATTGGGAGTTGTTCACTGTTTGATTTATTTATGAAACCGGCTCCATCAGCGTTTGTCTTCTTGACGAGTTATGAATAGAGCATAATCCAAAAAGTTATACGGGTAAGCGAGGCTATTAAAGATCTGCCGCTTTGTTGGGTCATTTTTCATTTAAATTAAATTAGATTTTCTGCTTTACCTATGTATACTGCAAATTCAGAGTCTATGAGTTTTCAATGTATAGACTAAAGTAGCTAGAGAAAGATTGTCGTTAAGATATTCTTTATTTTATTTTTATTTTATTTTGCTTGCTTGTTTCCAGCTCATGTTTTTCAGCACTTGATATCTTTTCCGTTCTTTACGTTTATAAATCAGCTAAAGGGTCTTCAGTACAGAAATAAATAACCCAAGAACAGAACATCAGCCATTTACCAACAGGATAGAAAATCTTGAAGGCTCATTATGTTTCATGTAATACACCGGATGAGAAGAAAATTGGCAACACATTGGATAGAATTTTTTTTATTATACTTTGCTTTTCGTTTATTTTGTTTTTCCACACTTTTATTAGGTACGTTTTTTTTTATTGATTGTTAAAGCTGTTAAGCTTATTAAGTTTAAAATTAAGAAAATAACAAATCGAACTCCTTTTTTATTTTAGTAAAATAAAAATTACAATTTCAGTTAATAACACCCTATTCAAGTAGACATAATTAGTTCAGATAACGCAATTTGAAAATAATTAAAATCGTATAGCAGTGAAGAGAGGAACAACATCTAAGGCCATAATAAATTGTTACTTAAGCCCGTCAAAACTAGCTGCGTTAGCCCGGCATTGTTCCAACTTTAGGTATTTTTGCATGTCACTCGCTTTCCAGCCGACCCCCTCCCCCCCCCCCCCACCCATAGAAATGCCGGGGGTGGGGTGTTTTGGAAGTGGAAAATCGGATTATGTAGGGCGTCAAATGAAAGCTTATTGAAGCACGAATTCAACAATATATATTATGTATGTTTTAATGAATTATTTTAAATATAAACAGGAAAAATGCTTTGAAATTGCTGTCCCCCCACCCTTATCAGCATATCCTTAAAAAATCATGAATGCTGAGAATAACTTGTAGATTGAACAAAAATTATCACGAATGCATTCATAATTTATCTAGTATGTATATAAAATAAAGATAAAATGAAAATGGTGTGGTCTGTTTTGACGCGGCCGCAAAATTGAGAAGTGATAACATCTTCTCATTCTCTCGGTTAATTAAAATCATTATTTTATAAGCAATCAGGGTATTCAACACTAAGCTTACACTTGGCCGGTATTTATTTTACATGTCACCCCCCCCCCCCCCACCACCACCCCCGCCCCTTTTCCAAATAGGAAAAATATGGTTGTCTTACGCCAACAGCATCGGGAGTAGCATTATTCGTCTCAGCGATTCCGAAATCTGTGGATGAGTGACTTTGTATTCGCCATGCTTCAGCGCATCATAGGCTTATCCCCTGGGCTTAAGCTACATCACAAAAATAGGAACTAATAGCCTTTCACGTTTTGACCAACCCACAGCGCTTGAAAATAAGTGTTACCTTTTTGCCATTTTAGGGTTACGTACCTAAATAATGAAACGCTTCTGGTGAGACTTCGGTGTCTTATGTCGTCGGCGTTTTTCTTTCTATTCCTATCCACTTGGAATTTGGCACAGCTCTAGAAAGAATTTTAGAAATATTTTTTGTAAATTAAATATGGGGGGGGGGGGGACTATTATATACCGTGTGGGGTATGATTTGAAATGGCTTTCTTTAAAGATTAACAAAAGATTTTATTTTAACTTTAAATTTGAAATTTTTGGAGGTCTGATAACTATTACATAAAAAATAAAACGAAGTTCCAGACATTTATATTTTCCGAGGAAAATTCTTTCGAGGTGCCGCCGGGTAGCCATGTAGGGCCACTATTTTTCAACATCTATACCAATGACTTACAGTATCTATTACAAAGAAACGGCAATAATAAGAAAAGTAATTAGGTACTGATAGGTGAATCCAGCAATAAAAACGAATATTGATATAACCAAATTGCATTTTGAATTATATTCTTCGAAAAACTCATACAATTTACGTTTTAAAAAAAATTGTGTCCCAGAAGCTCTTTACTTTTACCCAACGAATATGAGTTTGCAATAAAAAATGGGAGTTCCTATGTAAAAACAGAGACCTTGGCCCCGTCAACCGAAGTCAAAGTGACATACACCACCGAACTTCTCACATCGATCAAAATTTAAATTGTTTTCCAAGATATAAAATTGTAAATAATCTTATTCACATCATCATTATGATATTAAAGCAATGGAAATTTTTCCGTTAAACATGTTCGTTACTATGCTACGATAGCACTTTAATTGGTACATGGGAGCGGGCTATAGACATAGACCCTATTACAAAAGAAAAACAATAATTTTGTTTCGACTTTTCTTAAGCTTCTTATAATTTTTGGGTAGTGATAAGCTCTTGGTATCCCAGAGGGAAAGCATCTAATGCATTTAATTAGTAAGGTTTATTGGAAGTGTTCCTTCGAATTTTTTTAAATTCTCTGATATCTTTCTTTGAAATAATTTGCAAAGGAATTATGAACGTATTCAGCGATGTACTTAGCAACGTAGGTTGATTTACCTTTCTAAGACTACTTAGGAAACTCAAAAATTATTTTTAACGACGTTCTTAAAAATTTCTATGATGGCTTATCCAAGATATGAGAAATCTTGTTGTCATGCTACTTTTGCGACTTATTATTTGTTGGACTTAGGAAATAATGAAAGGAAATAATCTTCAAGCAAACATGCAAAAACATATGTGCTGCATATGAAAGTCCTAACTCTACAATCCCTAACTCTAGAAACCCTACATCTTGGTCAAAAAGTATGGCTTGGCAGTTTCGCGGCCGTCGCACAGTCACTCCTATGGACTTATGGTAAGGAACTAAGTCACTGGTCTTTACTGTTGTGTCATGTATTAGATGATCCATGAAACGACGAAGCCATACTTTTTGACCAAGATGATGTAGGGTTTTTAGAGTTAGGGGTTGTAGAGTTAGGGGCTTGGTTCCGCATGATATCTGATAACTTTTTAACAATGAAAGCGGTATGTGCTTCTGAGTCTTGGCAACCTTGCTTACATGAAATATTTTTAGTGGGATTTCATTTCTTGTGTATTGATTGTTTTATTAACTTCAAGTAGCACAAAACAAACTTTTCATAGAAGCAATAGATAAGACACTAGCACGAGTTTAAAGAAAAATCAACCCCCCCCCAAATACGTCCAAATTTGACCTGGAGTATGGGGGTGAGCGATTTGAAGCTCTTGTGTTGGGCGTTGTGATGTGTCTGAAAGGTACCTATGGACGTTGAAATCTAGGGGTAGAACAATTTCAGAAGACGGATATATATAACACACCATTTCAGCGTCAAATATCTTGACAGCAAATATCTTTTGACTGAAAGGTTAAAATAAAAAGGCCCTAAAACATTTTTTGTTTCAGTTTTTGGGAGACGAGGGTAAGGAAAAAGTTTTAAGTGCATTTTACACTATATGGGAGGGGGGCTCTGATAGTAAAAAGATTCCTAGTTGCAACGGAATCCTAGGTACGCTGTATTTTTCCACTGCCCTTGGTATTCAAGGTTTTATTTTAAAATGGAATTGTTGATAGAATCGTCTCCAAAATAAAGGGGGAGTGGAAGTAATAATCGAACACACTTTTGACGTTACATTTAAAAAAAAAAATTTTTTAAAACAAAAAAATTTTTTTTTGGAATCTTGACATTAAAATCTTTCCAATGATACCCCACTTGCTTATGTTAAATCAAGCGAAGTTCTCATCTCACACAAGACTGAATCCAACCCCTATAGACTGTTGTGCCGTACTTAAAAAAAAACTGAGCAAAAATTGGCTTACTTTATATTAGATCAAGAGAATTACCTTACAATAAAGAAATGCCCTTTTCCGGAAAGAAAAGTCGTCAAAAAAATAAAAGATATGACACGTCCTGGTTCTTTCGGATTTGATCCTAAAAACCCATTAAATTGAGCCTTTTTGAAGATTATTATACAATACTCGAAAAAGGAAAAGCGAAAATTAGATTTTTCGTAAAATTTGAATAAACGAAATATTTTTCAATTTCAAAGATATCCTTGTCTCTCGATAAAACGTTGAATCATTTGAAATATAGAACGATTACAGGTCCATGCGTTTTAAACAGAGCAAGACTCATTTACATTTGAAAAGTGGCTTAGTCATCAATTATTTTTTTTTGTACGATATTATCGCAGGGAAGCTTTTCACATTTTAGATCTTGTTACATTATCATGAAATCTTTGAGTAAAAAAATGATTTACAATCACGAACGGCAATTTTTTGTAACATATTCCAACTTGAACGCCTTTCAACCTATCTCCAGTTGGCTTTTCCAATATGGAATATTTAGAAGGAACAAAACATTAATTACATCTTAAGAGGGTTGTAAAAACGTTCGGGTGACAGAGTGCATATCCATACTGAAACTAAGATTTTAAGGGGAAATTTATTAAATTGAGGTTTTGATATGGTAACATATGAACATTGGAACGACTTTCTTAAGGTCTTTTAAGAAATGGGGAGAGTATTGATACTTTTTGGCCTATTTTCTTTTAAACACTTATGCTGTAGCCCTCTCCTCCTTCTGTTTTTTTCCCTTATGTACACATCTACGAAACCTCCGTGCAATAACAGGTAGTCTTGACATAGTTTATGTGATGCAGCTTGCAATCTACTAACCCGAAGGTTCTTAGCGTGCCAAGGATTTTACCCTTCGTCGAATTGCGTAAGGGATCAATTATAACCACTTCTTTTCTTCCATCCATCCATGCAAAACCATACACATATCTATCATATTAGTTGCCAATATCAAGTGAATGAGAACGTTAAGGATAATCGGAATTAGTGTGCTTCCGCATCCTAAAGGATTGCCAATGCTCCTTCAACTTGTTTGCGGAGAGAAAATGAAAGATAAAAAATATATTTAAAAGCCCACGTCTCGACATTACTTTGCACTATTCTCCACTACTGTAACTTCAGTAAGACCTTCTTTACACAAATTATAGAAAATTGTTGCGCTCGAATGGCTGCAATATTGGCTACAACTGTAAAGTGTACAAGAACATATAGCGGTACGACAGACGACAGGACTAATTCAAAGCTTCTATTTACCCTAAAGATTTTCAAGTTAAAGCGTTTCCTTCTTGGGATAGATGCAGTATAGCAGTAGAGCTACTCTACGTGGTAAAAGTGTTCATCCCTTCCGTCAATATGTTCAAGGATTTCATTTCAGTGAAGTAGAGGGGGATTTAACTTTTTTTTTCCTTATTTATATGCATAAACACATACAGAAATATATATATATATACAACCCTCTTTCTGCCTTCACCACTTATGCAATCCTGTTACCTGTAGGGCAAATAGTTTAAATCTAGTCGAAAGTACCCATTTTGCTGCTGTTTGCACAAAAGCCATAAGAAAATATTACGTAAAACTCCACGAAAAGAAAAAAGATAGAGATTTCTATAGAGAAAAATAAAAATATAGACTAACTTTATTTTTGGTAGGTATCCAGGTGAGAAAAAAAAATTAATTTTTTATGTTTGTCTTACATTTTTTATAACTAAAGTTCATTGGTGTCAGAAAGCTTTAGAAAAATTGTAGAAAAACCATAAAAGTGCTCAATCATTCAATGGTATCAGGTGTAGAGAAATGCTATGTCAACCTAATTCAAATTGACGATAGCAGAACAGGAATTTCGGAAGGGTTTTACAATAACATGTAACATCTTCAAAAGTATCTTTTTGTCAGCGAAAGAGATACATTTTAGGACGAAAGGCAAAGAGGCAATTTTCGAAGACCACGGGAGACATTCCATTTCATTTGATAGAATACGAATGGCTTAAAAACCAAACACACAGATTTGAAAAAATACTTATCAATATTACAAATTATATTGATTTTTTCTCTCTCTATCTCTCTCTGGTTTTGTACAGTCCTCCAAAAACAATTATGAACGGAAAAAAAAACGACAAACGCAATGGGCTAAGGAATTAAGTCTTTTTCCGAGTCACTTGTCCTTGTCAGGAGCTGATTTATTGCGGTTGCCGTTGTTAACGTAGATTCCTGTTGGGATCTATCGAAAACAGTAACAACAAAATTTTTCAAACAGTTAAGACTTGATAGACAGATGGTAATTTACATTTTCTTGAGTTGCATCTTAAGTTTATTATTAATGCAAGTTGTTAAAAAAGTTCGAAAGATATGGATTTTTCCATTTTTTCATTCCTTCTGCTTTCTGAACGATTTAATATTTAAAGAAAGAAGCTTGTGTTCAGTTAAGGTAGAGCTTTTCTTTAAATTAAGAGTCAGTAGAAATATATTTTTTCTCTATCTTTAGTGGTCACCACTTTTTTCTGAAAATCTATGACCACAACGTAACATGTACCTTAACACATAATTTACAAAAGGGTGTACGACAAGGGAGCCAGCTTGAACCTATACCTTTTATCACATATGTTATTTTATAGACTAACTAACTAACTAATTTTAAGTTAAGTTTTAAGTTAAACATTAAAGTTTTCGATATAATTCTGTCACACAGCAATGAATCGTCGATGAACCGACCAACCAAAACAAAATCGCAGGTAAATTCTACCGGGAGTTAATTTCTGCTTACAACAGATTAAGACGGATTAAGATTACAATGTCATTTGGGGGGTTGCAGAGAAATTTCGTTCAGAATCTACCTTAAATTGAAGTTGCTCTTGCAATCATTGATTTTGCCCTTCCCCCATGCCCCACAAAGAATATGGAATGTCTTGACTTGGCAATTTTGTTTTTTGTTATTTTCAATTGATTACACATTTTAAAAGGGATGAACTCTGATTTTGTGGAAACCTCTTAAGTATATTTTGTTCTACTAGCAACATTTTTCAAATTCCACAGATTTTAAATTTAGTTATCCTAGATTCAAAATTGTTACCATAGTGCTAGTACGGCAAGGTACTCCGTACAGGAAGAAAGAATCAGCCAAATCGAGCCACCCATTACGAAGTAAAGTAAGGGCTCACTTCACTTGCCGTTTACACTCTAGGTAAAGTAAATTTTGTTTTTATTATAGTATCATTCAGGAAAAGTAGTCTGTTAAAGAGGATGAAACTTACGAAATTATTCTCCATCCCTCTTCCCTCCCCCACTAACCCCCCGCCACTCCCACAACCCAAAAGTGAAAAGCTTTTCTGATGGTAACAATGAGGGAAACATAGCTTAGACAATGAAAAATTAATTAACCAAATCGATCTACATACATTACGAGGTAAGCTTTCTCCTCTCCCAACCCCAATTCACCATCGAAATTTGAGAGAACATACTCTGTCCAACAAAGACCGAGTTGGATTAATTGGTAGCGCGGAACAAACCACCATTCCATAGTTCCCGGGTTCGAGACCCGGTCTCTCCGTGAGTTTTTATTAAGAAATTAAAATAATCCACTCCGTCTCTGAGCTGCTGTCTAGGTAAGGCAAGAGACATTCAAGTTTCCTTACTTCCCTTTACCCTAATTCCCTTCATACTCTATACAAAAAAAAAATGAATCGTCCAAATCGGTCCACGCGTTACACAGTTAGGCTACACCCCACGCCCCCTATGCACAAAATTTTTCTCATAACAGCAAAGGGGAACATACATACTCGATATAACAACAAAAAAGTAACCACTATTGATATCGACTTGAAATTTGACACAAGTATAGATGTTCGGTGGCGGAATTTCACAGAATTTCGTTATAGGAAATATCCTGCTCAAGTTAAATATGTTGTGGACGCTACTTAGACTTTTGATACTCTGACATTTCGGCCTGATATCCTTTTGCGCTGTATTTTGCCATCCTGACATTCTGACCGAATGGTGTTATTTGTCACGAATCATCGTATTGTGATGTTGATTTTGATACTATCAGTTAATGACACATACATAGATAACGCGGTTCTCGAAACCTTTGTTTAGTCCTGCAGCTCGTCCAGCAATGATTTTAAAATGCTACGTCTCTAGGTTTGAAAATTGTTTCTATATTCAAAGGAGGTGGTTCTTTAAAAGTATTCATTCGAAATAACATAGTTTCGTATTTGTAATAGAGTTCCACAGGAATCTATATTTGCATCATTGTAATTTCATTTGTCCAGTATCACATTAATAAAAAAAATTTTGCATATTCACGTCATTTTTCCCACAAATACCCAAAGTATCAATACAAAAAGTCCTCTAAGCCACCAACAGCAAAGGAAACAAAATCTCTCAGAAAAATCCTTCAGGATACGTTAAAGTGATAAAACTTTGATAACAGGAAAAAAGGAAAGAAAGAAGAAAAAAATATCACCGTTAAACCTAAACTCATTGAAACAAGATCTAAGTGCCTTCATATGCTTATCAGATATGTGAAGCATTATAGAAGCAAATTTTGCTTGAACCCTTTTTGTGATTTTCTTTTATAAGTTGAAAGGACACACAGAGGCACAAGATGGCTTCTGTTTGGCCTTTGAGTTCTAAAGAAACAAAATAAGATGAAATGAACCGTGGACAAGAAGGTTTCCAACGACACGTTGCCCTTTGGTGATTCTCTCTCTCATGCTCTCGTTTACTCTTGTTTCCTCTTCAACTTATCTTAAACCTTTAAAATGGCCCTGAATTTTGATTGATGTCTTGTTGGTAAGGATAAGAAATTTACATTTTTAGGGATATTCCAATCGACCATGGGAGCATGGAGCACCATATTTATTTCATCGTCAACCTTATCCTGATTTCTGGTTCAGTTTTATTTTTCCTTCTGGACTCCCCTTTTATATCCGAAATACAGGAAAACACTGATGATGCTATACAGTGAAACGAACATGGTAAAATAAAATCATAAAAGTT
Source organism: Leptarthrus brevirostris (assembly GCA_964036015.1). Lineage (NCBI taxonomy): Eukaryota > Metazoa > Arthropoda > Insecta > Diptera > Asilidae > Leptarthrus > Leptarthrus brevirostris. The sequence continues at coordinate 25,246,550 of OZ038376.1, read as the reverse complement.
TATCCGGTAAACAGTTGTTGCTTTATGGTACTTTGTGGCGATTGTTCATTACACCCGAACAGCACAAGGTGAACACCGTTTTGTCCTAATTGAATAAATTAGAGTAATTGCTCATCGCTCACGGGAGAAAAGTGCACGTGTAAAATTTGTTAATTTTTAACCTGAACATAAATGTGTGACACATTTTAAAAGTAACACTTACCTATCCCCATCAAAGTCCCGTGGTAGCCGGAGCAAGCTTTAGGGTAATTAGGTGACAAGCAATAGTGTTTTGGGGGCAGAGAAAGTCAAAGTATGTCGGCGAAAATTTTACTGAATTCAAACTTTTTGAAAAGGATGAAATTGTCCATAATGGGAATTCTTCCTTTTACACAAACATTACCAACGAATTAAATTTTTCAGATAATGACTTTGTCTTAATTTGGATTAATTGAAAAACTGAGTTTATGTTGGAATTGTGTTCAGTTCTGAGGAAGTTATTCACAACAAGAGAGAAATTCACATCGTACGAGTCCTTAAACTTTCGACGGTATGTTGTTTTAAACCAGAGATTGATTTTTTTTTATTTGATTAAAGATAAATGTTAAAAAATCGAATAAACTGAAAAGTCAAATAATAATTTATTTGTCATATTTGAATTTAAAATAATTATTTGTTATTCGATCGTGGGTTATTTGATAATCAAATAATTATTCATCACTTGATAAATTATTCGCAAACAATTACTTGTTATTCGTTTATGAAATAATTGCCCAAAACATAACTCTCATATTTAGCAATTTTAGAAACATCTTACGAAATTATTACAAAAGAACTTGGGTATTAAGCAGGTTGGTTTGCTCTATTGCCTACCAACCCTTGCCATTTCAAGAGCATTTACGATAGCCCCGACCGATGTTTACGTTATAAATCAATATCTATCTGTTTGTCTATATCAATAAAAGTTTCCAAAGTGAACTATTTGTAGTGTAGAGACTTTTCGATCTCGAACACCAGTTCGTGCAGCGCTGTGTCCAATGAATGATATTTCTAATGATCAAGTTACTGGTTAGTGTCCTGCTTCAACATATTACATTGTGAGCGCCGACGTTTCCTCCCATCACTAGGTTGAGCTTTTTGTGATTCGCTCCTTCCACTTGTGATTTAAACCCATTTCCCGCAACCTTAATTCCTTTCCTGCCAAGGCTGTGCTTTAGCATCATAGGGCATCCCCTGAGCTTTGGCAACATCATATATAAAAAAAAAAAAAAAAAAACTCTTCCGGCGATAGAGAGGCATCATGTGCCATATATACCGATTCTATGAGTATACTTGGCTCATCCTATAGAGTCACGCATAGCACAACCTACCTGCTACCTGCTGTAATTAGAACAAAGGTTAGCATTAAGTTTCTTTCTCGCTAGATTAGCCGAACGATCCCTATATGTTCTTGACTCCACTCCCCTAACAATATCACCTGACATCACCTAACGAATGATATTTATAATAAATAATTATCTGTGAATATTTCATCAAATAACGCACAATCGAATAACACATAATTATTTGAAATTCAAATAGGGAGCACCAAATAATAAATAACTATTTTCGAATAATTCATCAAATAACGCAGGACCAAGTAACAAATAATTATTTGAAATTCGAAAAAGGAACATGAGATAACAAATAATTATTTGCAAATAATTTTAAATAAATTTAAAATCAAATAAAAATTTACTCCAATAATTTTATTTATATTTAAAAAATATATAGTTATTTGATTTAAGACTTATTCGAATAATGCCCACATTATCAGTTTTAAGCATATCTATTATTTGGTATTAAAATAACATACTACAATGAATATCGTCGAAACCAGGGTCTATGGGTCAATACATACTGCGTCGACCCGTTGATATTATGGATGTTGATTCATCATGCCATACTTGAATAAGAAGTTATCTAATCTGACCTAATTAAACGACATATATCTATGTGAAACACTGAATTATAGAGCGGCAATTAACCGTAATTGGCATTTTTGAACGACTGCAAAATTTATCAGGTAACACGAATTGACGAAAAATCTTAGTGAGCATGGATAATCAATACTCTATCGTTGTTTACAAATCCAAATATTAACTAATTTAAATTTAAAGCCTTCGAAATTATACGGCACGTTCAAATCGAGTAATATAACAACAAATTAAATGAACAAATGTTACCACCCCCTTGAGCATACATATACAATATATTTCGATATATTATATAAGTTATGACAATACATATGTGTGTACTCCCTTAATTAGATACCTTAGATATTGCTACGTTTTCGATTAGATACCACCTGTCTTTTAATAAAATTACGCAAAAGGGTTGTATCACAATCGCTTGATATCAAATTGAAACAGATTTTCTCGCAAGCTACACCACAGAAACCAACAGGAAGTCTGTATATTGCGTATCACGTGCATTTACGTATTCAAGATTTTAATATCCCTTTTAGCCCATAGATTGTAGGATAAGAGAAATATCATGCCAGTACAGTAAATGACGTGGAGTCGATTAAGTCGAAACATACAACATCAGAGTAAACGAAAAAACGAAGATACTCTTTGCTGATTACATACATCCAAAAAAGTTTGGTTAATTTCTACCGAAAATTTTGAGTGTCACTGTTTTACCAGAATTTTAATGAATGAAAAGTATGAGACTCTCTGTACGACTCAGTTTGGCAAGGTAAACATCTCGTGATAGCCGCAAAATATTCTTGCGAAAACCATTTACTGAAAACGGGCCTCCAAAGAAAATTTCCGATTAATATTTTACGCTGATACCGACGTCTTTAGCCCCCTCCCCATCCCCGTCCTCTTTAACATCCGTTCACATTGGCTGGTAATGCTGTACCAGAACTTGGTTTGGTTTGGTGACTTAGTTCTACAACACGCACATATAAACACATACATATATGTGTGTTTTGGTTAGAATCTTCAAACAGAAATGGAAGGACTACAGGCTTTGTATCGTATTCCACGGTTTTGCTTCTCTTTGAAAATTTGTCTTTGAATAAGAAATTTTAGAGTATTTGGACTCGTCTTATGTGCGCCACTAGAAAAGTAATGGGAATCAGAGAAGATTACAGTCTCGTACTGCTATTGGATTACTAAGGAATTTTGTGCCTGAGAAACTTATTAAAATTGCAATCGATAGCAGAACGTTTACTGGTGTTCTTTGAGTAATTTACATAAAGTGGAATTAAATTTTCAAATGTTTACGAGGAGCAGAAATCTGTGGCCATAATGTTTAGATGTTTTTTTTTTGCAGATGTTTTGAAAAACAATTTGAAATCGAACATTTTATAGAATTGAAGGCTATCTAAGGAACGACTTTACAAATGTAAAATTTTGACAAGATTGGTACATTACTGCTTGGTAGTTAAATTTAAATTATGATGGGGTCCCTCAGGGTTCAGTGTTTTAAGCAGAAATATTTTTTTTTCTGAGCCGATTGTGACCCAAATGTTTTACTACGGTCGAACTATTTAGCTTTCCTCTTTTCGAAACTATGAAATTATTCCAATCATAAAGTATTACTCGATTAATAACTTGTTCTGATTTTTTATTTCGAGAGATGGCAATCGGCATTTAACCTAAAGGTTTTTTCAATTCGAGTTTACATTTTTTCATCAAATTTTGCTTGTGCTGATCCCAAACCTCGATTGAGTGACGTTCAATTTTAAACCGGGTCTAGTATTTATTTGCGATCGAACCAGCTGATTGTGATCAGGAATTTTGATCAAACTTTGCTGGTTCCATTATAAAAACCTATGACTAAACAGAGAATTGTTTTTTTTACACGAGAGATCTTTATCGAACTTGTAGGCCTTTTATTCGATTTTTTTATTGATCTTAATTAAACTGTAGTGTAAATCTCCCATACAAGAGCTTGTGATTGATCCTTCCTAGAATTTTAATTAATTTTAGCGTGAAAGCAATCGATCAAGCTATCAATGGAAATTTAGGGATCTCTGTCGAACGTGAAACACAACAGCTAGCGTTGCAGCTCTGTTCAATATTTTTCGGGACAGACGTTCCAGTGTTAAATATTTCCAATAAATCAATGGAATCATGATCGAGCTTCCCTAAAGATTTTCCTGACCCCAATAAAGGAGGATTATTAGAAATGCAACAATCTAATATTAATTCTCTAGAAGATCGACGTAACGTCTGTTCTGTCACTGTTCTAAAAAAAATTTTACCTGAACCTTTGAAGAATTTTTTTATACCGAAATACGGGAACTACAAAGCTGCTTCCATTCTTTAACTCTACAGGTTAAATTTGGCTGTGTGTAATAAGTTTTTAGCAAAAAATTGAACTGTACGAATGTATAACAGTTTTACATTTTTTCTATTATTATTCAATTTGTGAGCCTCAAAAGATGAAGCAAAACGTATATAGTTGCCTTCTTTACTCAATGCTTTAATCTTATATTTTCTATTATTTTTTTTATTGTCCTGCGAAGGATGTGCTATTGCACCGTATGATATTACCCAAGCTTTGACATCATCATTAAAAGAACAGTTTAAGTTTATCCTTTATTATAAAAAGGATTGCAAGCTAATTGTTAATTTGTGTTGTACTTACTGTTCAGCTCTTTAGACGTTTGGTGTGTAAGATCCTTTATTTTTAATACAAGTCCTTTCTTAGTCGCTTTTAGCACACTGGCGGATACAAAAAAAAATTGTCAATTGTTTTATTTTGTTTTTATCGTTATTCATATAATTCATTTCATTCCTGAACTGGAAACAATCATTCGTTCGCATTCAATCCGAAACCACAGAGTCATCTAAGCTCTATGGTAAGTACCACTATCCGCGCGATGTTTGCGTACACATACGTAAGATTTGAAATGGCACACAGAGTATTTAGGAAAACTAAATTACCGAAAGTAATGCAAATGGATACATTATCTTTATGATTCTGTATAACCTGCCAACCAGTTCTTCACTTTGTCACAAGTTGTTTTTTTTCACTCCTCCCGCCCCCTTTTGTCGTTTGTATTTCTAGAAGTCTTGGCTTCTTTACACGGTCAGTCTCCACAGTAAAAAGCAAAAAACGGAAGACAAGACAAATGAATGAATTGATGCGAACACATCACGTTTGCACAATGAAAGTTAGGAAGGGTTATATAAAATGGAAAATTATTATCATTCCGGAAAGTAAGGCAATTGCCATTTGTGCATGGAGGGTTTTCGTGCGTGGAAGTTGCGATATACCTATTCATTCATTCATCCATTCAACGAACCATCCATCCATCTATCCATCTAACCATTTGCCATTCAATTCAGAGAGTAATATGGGAAAATTGTCTGGTGCCCAAATGTGTGCCCTGCGGCACGCCGATATAATACTTTTGTGTGTATACATACCTCTATAAAACTTGCCTAATTCCCCCGCAAATATGTTAATAATGGTCCCCATAAACACACTGTAGGGGATAAAACAATTGAAAATTTATTGCATATGAGTGACGGGATAAGTGCCTTCGCGGCATACACTCCATTTTAGGCATACCAGAAACAAAAAAGAAACCACAATGAACAACAATACAATGAAACATACACAACAGTTTTTATATGGCAGCACTGATTCTTGTTTTTTATTTCGTAGCACTTATACTCAAATTAAATACGCACAAATGAGCTGAGCACTTTTGTCGCCATAAAAAAATCCTTTTCTTATCGCCGGAAAAGGAATTTTTGCGGTTTTTTATTAGATTTTATGAAACGTTTTTTTTTTGTTTTTTTGTTTTTTTCCTGGTGGCAGTTTCAGTGGTTCACGCTTCCAGCAATTGTTTGTTCTATGCCATTTGATTTGCCCGTTGTTTTTCTTACTGGTGCTCCTTTATCATATGGAGTAATTTTTGCCTCCTTGAGTTTATTTACTTTTAATGTACACGAAAAGAATTAAAAAGAAATTGACTTTTCTCGTTCTTAACTCATTGATTTTTCCCATAGTTATACATATTTCAATGAACAACAAAAGGAAGAAAACCCACTCTATTTTCACGTCAACTAAATTTTACAATTTCCGTCACAGTATCACAGTTCAGCAACTGTTGACAAGAATTCAGTTAGACGTTGTTCCTGTAGAATATGAAAACTTTTTGACTCTACGATGTTGAAACGAAACTTTGCGATGAAATAGTGAAATAAATATTGAATTACTGAGCTAGAAAATTTGGCCAAAACGAAACTGTAAACACTACAAGAAGGAACTTTATAGGTATTCCATGATGCTATTTGTGTCCTGGCAACTATTTGGACTACGTAGAGTGTCTACTTTATGGTGTGTTTAGAAAAATAAAGTTTTTTAAAAAAGAACAAAATTAATACATAAGACCTTACAGTAACTACGACAACACTCTATAATAATTGTATAATTGAATCAGAATAATACGCAGTATCACGCAGCAAAACTTGTACACGCCTAAAAATATGAACGAAAAACTTTAAATGTTAGCTTATCTGCCAAATTTAAGCCAATGGTATCATATGGTTGTCTTCAATCGGATAATAAATATCAGGTGCTACGAGAATCGTAAATTTGAACTGATGGGCCACATTCAATCGACAACAGATAATACATGAAAAGACACCTTATATTGTAAACGGTGATATGCAGCATAACATTCTAATTTACCATTGAAAGATTCATATTTCCAGCTCATAAACGAGCATTAATGATTTTTTTTTCCTGGCAAAATATTGCACTAAACCAAAACTAAGATATTACGCCTGAGTTTCGGCTTTGTTTCATTAAATCACCATAAAAAATTTAGTTATATTTGTAGCAAAACGATTGAATAGCAAGGGCCTAGCACTGAACTCTGCGGGATACAATTTCTGTTCTTCTTCAGTTTACTACAGATAACACTCAGAGTTAGTCCAGCTTCTTAGTTCCTTTGAATTTTTTCATGATTTTCTGTTTGTTATGGGTGAAGGGGTGCTGTAGTGGGGGGTAGGGGGAAGAGTCAGAAAACGTTGATATTTTGCTACATTTAATTTGGTTTGATTTGTTTTGGAAAAACCAAGAACCGGCTTGAAGTCTGCTCAAAGATAGCTTTGATTTAGCGAATCACGAGAAAAAACTGAGAAGGATAAATCTGAAACAGATAGCCCGTTATTTAAAGAAAAAGTTTAAATGGCGCCGGAGAGTATTTCTAGAAAGAAAATCTAGTAGAAGTAGTGTGTTACACTAGGAAGGCACTTTGGTAGAAGATAGAATGATATATATATATATATATATATATATTATAACTAACCACTCGGTTTAGTACCCCCTCAGAAAGGAATCCTTTCACCACTCTTATGGAACATAACTCTGAATGAGTTACTCATAGATCTGAAGCAGTTTTGTCATTCTGGCCTCAGTGATTGCTGGATTGCAACTGACTTTTAGTACGCTGGTCGATCTTGTCTTGGAGAATGCTGGATTGCGACTTCTGGTACGCGGGTCGACCTGGGTCCTTATTACGGAAACGAAACGAACTTTAGTCTAGACACGTTTTTAAATGAGGAAATAAAAATTCTCGACTAGAAATACGTTTTTTGTTCCGTAATAAGGACCCTGGTACCGGTGACCAGTCGACTAAGACTGACCCCTAGTGCGCTAGTCAATCTGACCTCGGTGATTACTGGACTGCGCCTAACTTCTGGTGCGCTGGTCGATCTCATCCCGATGACTGGTGGACTGAGACACCTTCGAGAGATTTAACGTTTCATGCCCGTGGGGGCCGTGGCGTCATCGAAAAAAACCTTCATTACAGCCTCTCTCGGGTAACTTCAAACTCTCATGTGAACATGTATTCCACGGAAGTAGTTTTCATTCAAACAAAATACTACAAACGAGATAAGGATAAAGAGTACTACCTAGACTTAGTAATGCTGAACTTTGTTTTCTGTGCTTGATTTCTTTGAAACCAGAAGGGAATACTATTGATTGCGACTTAGTCTATCATATTAACTCATTTTTGCCTGTAAAAGTTTTTAAAGATTATGCAGAGCAAATATCAAGTCCTGAAACTATAAATGTTTGCGACAAAAAATTCCTTATGAGTTCACACGGATGGTACAAAAACAGTTCATTTCAAATATGAAAATTTCCATTTGGATCAAGTTTTTATCTGTGCTGTCCTCTCGTGCACTTTGGCTGCTAACCAGCCCAGTCCCATCTAGAGTTGAACTGTTTTGCATTAAAATGGATTTTCCTGTTTAACACAATCACCTGGCAATTTTCAAGCGTACACGGGTTTTCCGGAAGCCCCTCGAGGTAAACTTTAATCTATTGCGAAAAAGTGCATCAACACATATACCATCACACAATTTTACATACCATAAATATACACATATACATCTGGGAATTAATGTGCTTATTCACAGAAATGAAAAGGAGCTCCATTGTCGATGAGGAAGTTTTGTGCACAAGTAGCAACCTAATATTCTTTATCATTTCTCTCTTGATGCAGGTGAATGCTTCACACATTCACTGCAAATAAATTTGTTAAATTACCTCAAAACCTGCCTCTGTCGTGGCTGCCTCTTGAATGGAAAAGTTTTGTTAAAGTTTAAGCAATTGTCTGATTGTGAGATTGTACACTATAGGTACTAGTTTACGTTCGGAATATTTTCCAAGAACTTATTTGAGTTTAATTGGACATGGGTAGGAGGTACGTAGCACAAAGTAAGCGACGGGAAGAAATATGGATGAAAGGAAGTAGGATTTTTTTTTGTTTGGGTTCTTAAGGATTAATTTAAATTCTTTTCGAAAGTCAGCTGCATTTTGTGGATCATTATTCAGATGCGTAACGAAAGGGAAGGTAATCGAAGGAAACCGTTTAAAGTCAATACTCCTTAGAGTATTGACTCATTCCATTCTGTTCGTGAACAATGAACGGAACCAGAGATCATAAGTGAACGGGATATGAGGGCCTTGCTTGGGGTCGTCTCAATGGAATATATATATCTACGTTTCTGGAGGCAATCACGTTCTGTTCCCTGCTCCTTATTTTCGAATTTTACCCTGTTGAAAATTGCCTGCCAAAAGTATAAAGAACTAAAGCATAGAAAAGATTTATATTGCCGGCAGCTATGGGGTTTCGGAGCCAAATTTAGCGTGAGACTTTTGTCTTTCTTCTTTTTTTCTTTTCGTTTTTCTTATCAAATACAGACTAACAGCTGTGATTAGATAAAATCTGAGAAAAATCATTGTTATTCCGAGTACATCACATGTGGAACGTATCGTAATTAAATATTGGCTCGGACTTTATTGGTGTATGTACCCTGGTCGACTCAAACATTTCAAGAAATGTTTACTCTACAACCAAAGTGGGTGCTGATTTTTTCAAATTAAGTCCTTCGACGAAAAAATAAGGAACCACAGAAAAAGGACTCGTTTTTTTTCATTTCGATTCTGTTGTCCGGACAATAAAATCTAAAATTGCAAATATTTAAGATGAAATCGATTTTAATTTTGCATCAAAAATGTTTCATTTAATTATTACCACTCCCACACAGTGCCGCCAGTAAATTAATAAAAAAATATTTGTTTCCATAATTTCATTAATAATGGAAAAAAGCAACTCTCCAAACTTTGATGACCTACCGCAAATATTTTATTTATGATCAATACAGTGATAAGTGATTTTTTCGATTATTTACACACTTTCATTACCCGCACTAACTACATACCTTACTTTAATGACTGGCATTAATTGGAATTATATCGCTTAACATTTGGATGGAAAAATGGGTACAATTAAAAGTTTGCTCCTTGTTTGAGGTGTTTTTGTACGGTTGTAATACCCGAGAGTCATACTTGAAATGCAGCGAATAATAAAAATTAGCAAAATTTATTCATTCCATTATACCGAGTCATTTATTTATTTTTTTTTATTTTTTCAATACCGAAAATTTTTCTGTCAATACGTGACGTGAGTATATGAATTTGTTAGGTTGTATTATTTTTTCATATATCATATTGAATGCGCCAGAAAGGCTTGTAAACTACACGAAACCAGTGTCGACTTACATACGACAATTCTAAGATTTTATCCGACTCATTTGAGTATTTTTCAAAGATTGTCACTACTTTCGGTTCAGTGCCGACTTACATACGGCAATTCTACATAATATATGATTCGAATCGCATTATGTCACTACTTTCGGTATACGGCAATACTATCGATTTAATCTCCATCTAGTTCCCGTAACCGCTCGGGGGGCATGGGCGGTGGAAGAACTTCACTTGATTTGAGACAATTATTGCAAGTGGACCTACAATCTAAAGTGGATTTCGAAACACTTACATTTACTCTGCATCTGAGTGGGGTGACATATGTAAAAATTATCGAACGATATTGGTGTTAATCAACACTTTTTGGGGTTAGTAAAATAACGAATAGCGCTCTCGATGCCGCTAAATAATATGGTGATAAGACATCTCTGTGGATGAGATGGGAAGAGAGTGACATGTACGAATAATCTAATTTCGATTGGAGCGAGCGAAGGGGGTGGATGCACTCCTAATGATGAAGTGCGAGTAATATGTAAAAATAATTGAAAACAATATTAACTTATAGATGGCTTTTTTACAAGCGTTTTGAAAGTGTTTAATTTTAGTGTAGAATAACTTCATCTGAAAAAATTATACTAATCATATAGATGTATAAAACAACTTCCGACTTATGTACTACTGGCTTAAGTACAAATATATGTCGCTTAAGTGTTCTTAAAGCTCTGTCGAATAACCGCATATAATTCTGTTTTCAGTATCAAATTTTGTTTTCCAGGTTCTTTAGAATGATCGCAATTGATACAACATACGTTATTTAGGTCATTAGAATGCGGCAACTCTGCCGGCTTATCTGCAATGATTTTTACAGTCCTGTCAAATAACCAAATAATAGTCGTCGGCGGAGTAAGTGATCTTCAGATGACGCGTTAGACTTGTTCAACCTCTCTAAAGTCTTGAGTCTTCGCGTCCATCTTAGAGATGCTCTGTCACTTTCGCCTATCTTTTCTTCTCTTTCGCTCGAGAGCTTTAGTCTCAAACCCAGAGTCAGAACAAGTACCTTCTTTCGGATTTAATGTAGCTAATCCTTCGGAAGACAGGTCTGCATCTTCAACTCGTGCATGTACCACGTAGAGTTGGCCATCCACTATTTTGGTCAGCGGCGCATCTTAGGAAGTGCTAGTTATAATTTTGCCAATAGCGCCTTTTTCCAGCTACAGCACTTTGAGCTGGCGCAAGTCCAGTTTGCATAGCCACCGTAGAATCTTCGGAAGGTAATTTGTGGATACCGTGGAGATAAGCAACCTGTTATGGTCTATCATCACCTTCCTAAAGATGCAATCATGCGTTCTCGATTGATTTATGTAGAACTTCCATAGAAATTTAGGGCTGTCTGTGGCGAAATAATAAAAAGAAGAAATAATGTTGGTCAATGAACAGAACCCTGAAGTACACCGGTATGTATTTTGTAGAGACCAAATGTAACTTCATCTATTATTACTCTAAATGCTTGAAATTTGACTAGAAGGGCAGTTCTCTGTTTATTAAATTTATTGGGGCCAAAAAAAAACATATTTTTAAATTTCTTTATTTTGTTTTGGGCTCTTAATTTATGTCTGTATACCAAATTTTATCTCAATTTGTATAAAAATAATGGAAGGAATGTGATATACTGAGAGATGGTTGGACGAACGGACGGACATACCAAAAGCATGAGGATTCCCAGTTAGTTGGATACGGAACCCTAAAATGTGCACGTTTCGAAGCTAAATGCCACAGCGACGTGTAACTAACTATAAAATTACATCAACACTTAATAAAAAAATTGTTGGAGTCCTTGGAACCTTTTCAACAATTCCCTACGTATGTAGTGGCGCAATGACGTGGAGATGAAGTGAGGGCAACAATTGATTTTTGAACACTGGTCCTCAGAGCTGTCTGCAAACCGTAATTCCTTACCTACGTTCAAAAATGTCTCTTTGTACCATTTACAGTTTCGGCGAACTCCACCACCAGACAAACAAACGAGTGGTAAAAGCTCAATTTCTCACTCTTTTATTTACGAAACCCTTAAAACAATGTATGTAATGTATTTCATTAGCCGATAGGTGGCATTTAAACTGCTGTTAATTTAGCATTGTATGTTGGTTTCCTGCAACGAGTAATATTTTTGTTAAAAGGACAATACTTCATTAAAGCTCTGGCTGATATACAACCATTGGTGGTTGGAAAAGGTTTATTTAGATCAGTTGGCTTATAACGAACTCCTGATGTTGAATACAACTAACAAAAGAACAATACTAAATTCAAGCTACACAAGAAATTCCATCGCATGAAATATGTGCACAGGTGGAAAAACGAATTTCAATAGTTCACACCTAGAGGAAACTGAATATAACTTCCCCCCTCTCTTCGGTGTAAAATTTGCTTTAGCTTACTTGACCATCAGGTAAAATAGTTCAGATCATGTGTGTTTTACATGACTGTAGAGTTTTAATACATGCACACTTACTTTGACCAAAAATATAGAAACAGATGTAAAAGGATGGGATATATGAGGCGGAACTGGAATCTCATAGCACCACAATGTATAGAAAATTAATTTTTGGTTACCTTAGTTCCCGGATTTGTAATTACACTCCGGGGTTATACCTTAACGCAATTTTAGAAAATTTGTATACCTTTCAGTGTTTCTATATAGGTATTAATTCAGGAGTTGGATGCCTGTAGTTATCTATCTCTTATTCAAGTTTTTCATCCTGCGGTGTACCCGAACAAGGTATAGTGAAATCATTTCTCTTCCTGTTGTGATAGGGTATAAATGAAACAAATTGTCTGTACGAAGTGGATATATCCTTGTTTAGGAAAATTCATTTTCATTACAGGAAAAAAATAAATAAATTTACAACAACAACAATGAAAGAAAATTGAAAAAAAAAGTTTCCCTACAAGTTAGAATTTTGAGATTGCATTGAAAATTATACGAAAGCAAATGGCAATGAGAAGGACGAAAATGAACCTGCACAAGCAAAAAATCAAGGTTTTATCATAATCCAAAGGGGGCTTCCCCCAGTAAATTTTTTTTTTCTGTAATGGATGGATACCTTTTCGGTTACCCATGGAATAAATTTGTTGTATTTACCTCCCACTGTTTTCAATCTATCCGCAAATATTCACATAAAATTTTGACATAAATTCATGCAAATATTTTCCTGATGTTTTGAAATACTTTCTGATAAAACGCGGAAGGCTCGCGAACGAACAGAGAAGGGGGAGCATGACATAAAGAAGACGGGGAATGAAGAGTGGCAAAATGTCAATGTTTTGGATTTTGCATGCAAATAACTCAAATGAATTCATGAATTTTGCCCCATACACGGGCACCACCTAATTAAATTTATTTCAATTAGGCTAACATAAATTAAAGGATATCCTGCTGGACAATAAAACATATGCAGGAATTTCAATGGAATTTTGTTTATTTTTTGAAAAAATTGATGGTGTTATAGAAATAGCAGAATATTGTTTTTGTTATTCGATTGATGAATTTATTGACTAACTAATTTTCTGCTCAGGGCTAAAACAACAGAATAAATAAGCGCAGATTAATTTATTTTGAAAACAAATTTTTGTAATAATTTGAATCTGTGGGAATTGCAAACAAGAAATATTCAAATTGAAGGAGTTATGGGGATGATGCTGCCTTCTGTTTGCTAGGTTCAGTCTTCATCACCCAATGTATTCACAGATTGAATCCACACTCACTCCGGCATATGTTGTTCGATGGACGTTGCTGGGAGGGTCTTACTTCTCTAGAGCTGCAATTGCCTCAAGAGCATTTATCTCTGAGGACTTTAAAACTCCTTTGCCTTTATTTCAAGGGCTTTATTATTTTTGTAATCGGACGATTAAAAAATACATAATTGAGGCATTAAGAATTCCGATTAATTTAAAACAAAACTTTATTAAATTCTTTAGATATAATACAAATTATGAGTGTTACGGTTAAAAAACAAAAATCAACTAAAACTTTTTACAAATTTTCTGACAATATTTAAATAAAAATTACCCCAACCTAACCTTTAACAACAAGTGAATATAGAACGCAATTGAATCGAACGGAACCTAATTTAAAACGTTATAAATGTAATAACTTTTGGTCAATTAAGGGTGTCACCACATTACTCCCCCGCCAGCGAATCCTAAGGATTCCACGAAACGTTCCGGAGGTTTCGTAGTTCGTCCTGCTCTGGGGTTTCTGGCTGGAAATAGGGTATTTCCGTCTTTCGAAAGTATAATTTTTGGTATGTTATTTTGAATTTGATGGTTTTGGTCTGAATTGTTTGTGTCTGCCGGTAAATCTGGGTTCTCCGACGCTGGTTGAAAAGACACCCTTTTATTTGCTCGGCTGGTTTGTGATGGATCGTTGATCACTGGCTTTAACGTTCTTTGATTTCTATTGTACTGTTGGGAAACGTCGGTTGGTGAAATAAAATTTGACTTTGACCTGTGAAAATTTTGAGTGTTTTCCAGCGCTGGCTGAACAGACACACTTTTGTTTTGTAACACGGTCGTTTGTGACTGCCAAATCTGACCTGTATGTGGCGTTAGGCGATTTTTCTTGTGCCTTGGATGAAGTGCGTTGCAAATTATCGTCCTTTGAGTTATTAAAACAAGGTTTAAGTCTGTTCAGAGAAACAATAATCTCTTTTCCTTTTACTAAGATTTTAGGAAATTTTTCGTTTCTGTCTAATACCCGGTATGGTCCCTCGTATAGAGGTTTTAAACTTGGTCGCGCACCGTCTACACGAATAGAAAACAGACGGGCAATTTTTCAAATCTTTTAATATGAATTTTTTTTGTAAAATATGCCGAGATGCCGGTGATGGTCGTATATTCTCAAACTGCTGTTCGAGATTTTTTATGAACTCAGTTTGGTTATTCAAAAATAATGGTTGGTTAAAAAAATCACCGGGTTCGGATTTGCTTTCAGTTATATTAATGGAGTAGGATTCCAAAAAAGGTTTATTTAGTTGGTCAAACAATTACACTTTTTTATTAACCAATTTTAAAGTTTGGGAAGCAAGACTTGAAGCACCTATAGCAGTCACAGCACTACGTTGAACGCCAGTTATATTTCTCGTGGTCTTGTAGATGAACCTCAACTCCAAAATAGGAATGTAAATTTTTATATTTTGACCTTTCATACAATTTTCATGAGAGGTAAATCTTAATGGGGAATTTTTCAAATCCGCATTTTCCGGAAATTTTTACGGAAAATGCGAATTTCTACGGAACGGACATGATGTACATTATTCAGGATTTGGTTTTTTTTTGGAATTTCAAACTTAGTTAGAAAACAAAACAGAAAATCTAATCTGAGCCCCTCATTTCTACGGGGCATTCTACTACGTCTCCATCCAAAACATAAGAGAATTTCTATGTTGTTCACGAAAAACTCGAAAAGTTAACGCCAGAGCTCTTTCGTTTGGAAGTATTTCAAAAATAATAAAATAATTATGGCAGGCGGGTCTGAGCAACCTAAAATTATTTAACTCAACTTTTTCATTATTTATTTAAGCTTGTGCATTTAATTCCCAGCTAGAGCACTTGAAAGTTTCCAAACAGAATTTCCTATTGTGTGTATGAAAAGGCACCACAAACTTGTAGAAAAACCAGGTCATACTTTTAGGTATGGAACTGAAGGGAAAAGGAGTGGGGGTAGAGATTTGGAATTCAGAGTAAAGTTAGAAACAGCATGAACAGCACAAGTAGAAGAAGAGCTGTAGGAACTATCAGATGCAGCTAAAGCAACTAGCAGTAGCAACAGCAGAAACTACTTTTAAGGAAGTCGTCTCTGGCTGACGCAAAGTTTTCGACCCTGACAAATATCTTCTCTATGTTGGCTGCCATTCATTTCGTTTTCGTAAAAGTTAGCCACCTCTATCTTAGCAGGGGGAACGCTCGTACCCAAGGATCCATTCTCATATATTTTCAGACTCTATACTTTCTCTATAGTGGCAATTACTAAAGTAATAAAATTCTAGTTTATTGCAATGCTTTAGTTAATTTTCGTAGTTGCCTTTGCGGAAACATGTGTATCTTGATAGTTGATAGCTATGTCGTTATCGTGGACCTACAACGACAGTGTATGTGTCTGTTGGTATACAATTTTTTTTTTCTTAAATCTTACAAAGTGGCTTGCTTTTCGGAAAAGTACCTATCTACAATACACACGACGGCCGCCAGTTTAGTACTACCTTCTGGATGTGGCACCCAGAAATGCCCTGGGATTTTGTGCACCTATTACAAAGTTTTTCGTTTCCAGAGTTGAGTTGGTTGGTAGGTAACGTAGATAGCGTTCGTATGTAAAAAAAAAAAAGAAATTACCTGAAAAGTTTCACTACCCATTAATAATTGGGAAGGAGGGGGGTATAGGAAAGTTTCTTTTTGACTTCATTAACACAATTATGAACAGCACCAGTGGCTGCGGCAGAATCAGGGCTCCAATGAGTGTCGGTAAAATAGCGTTGAAAATTCAATTAATTCTCGAATGAGCGTTAAATCTATTCTTTTTATCCTAAATGCTAGTTATCCTTTATTCGCTTTAATCATTTAGACTATATCTGGTTCTTCTTGTCTTCTTGTTCTTTTATTGGAACCTACAAGGCCCATTTTGTTTGCTTTTTTCTTGTTTCCCCCCCTTTTTTTTCAGTTGCTCCCAATTCGCTCTGTCGTCATTGTCTACATCATTTTTTATTCGTGTGCCTTTTATTTACAGAAAGATTACAATCAAGACGTGTTAAATTCTTCCCCTCAATATCTTTCTTCTCCTAAGTTAAACCTAACCTAAAAGCCTTTTTCCCATCACCAATTTCGCCACCGTCCCCCCCTCAATCTACACAATACTCGTTTCTCTCTACAAGTTACGACAAATGTCGCTTAAGAGCGGTCTAAACTGGTACCAAGTACGAGAACCAAAAAATGATCATTCTTTAAGCGGACGACACGGTATAGGGTGGTTAAGAGAAAAGCAAAAAGAGTGAACAGGGTAGGACAGCAGGCCTTTACAATTGGGGAAAAAGTTAATTACTGTCACGAGAAGCTTTGGAATAATCTTTTCCATTCCAAGCGTATACACAGCGTTTATACATATATATAAATTTTGTTTTTTGTTTTGGAGTTTTTTTTTGCTGCTTTCTTCTGCATTCAGTTGTCTCTTCTTTTTTTGTTATTTTTGTACTGTTTGATGTTTTTATATGTTCCTTACTTCACATTATATTGCGACTGAAACCTAAGAACTTGCCTCTTAAAACAATTGTACAAGTACTGTCGGGTCTTTAAAATCTCATCTTAATGCTGCTAACACCACTCCTCAACGCTGTAACTCAAGCAAGCATAGTCACCACCATAGCTAATATCATTCATCTCTTTGGATTTCTAGAGAGGATTTTTAACACTTGGGGTGGGGATGGCAGACAGTCTTAAGGGTATAAGCAGGTAATGGAGTGCGGGAAGGAAAACGTAGAACGCACAAAAGTTTCATGTAAAACAATAAAACGAAAGCCCCCTCCAAGAAAATGAACAATTACAGCTGGCAAGTACATTTTCTGAAGGAACTGAACGGGGGAAGGGAGGTAGTAACGATTGTAGTAGACATTTAGATGGTTTGTGGGTGAAAATAAAAGAGTAGGGGAGACTTTAAAATTTTAACCAATAAAACAGAGATGATCCAACTGTGAGATGGGTGCTGGGTGCGTTCCCTCAGGACAGGAAGTTAATTATATCACATCTTCCACTTCTTAAGGTCGTCCATAACTCTTCCCGTCCTTCTATCGTGATGATAATAATCACGATGATGGTGGTGGTTATGGTATTGGTAGTATTAGTGCTTCTGACATTTGTTAATGATTCCCCATAAACTTTGGATACAGTTTTTTTTTTTCATCCTAAGTTCTTTGTCACTTTTGTCTTAGTCGCTTGATTATGACTGAAGTTTTTACGCAGACATACTTCCATAAAAAAAAATTAGATAACAAAAATCCTGAAATGTATAAACAAAGGTTCTTTCGAACTGAAAATACTCGAGTAGAGGGGATAACAAATATTTGAAGTTTAAAAGAAAAACGTTAAGTTAATTAATTTCTTACAACGCAAAATTGCTGCCGGAATAGGTAAACAGGTACTAAAATATTTAAAAGAACAAGCTAAATAACAGTTAAGTAATAATATAATCTTATCATAATGTAGTATTATGTATAATTACATATATATACCCGTGTATATGTACCAAACGTCGAGCAATTAATTTTTCTACCCAGTTCCCGTAACACCTTGTGGGCCATGGGGCGAGAGAATAACTTCTCCCAATGCGGACCACTGAAATTTTTTTGTAAGTAATTGTGCATCTCTTTGTAAATAATTGAGCTCGATTGGCAGATTAGCCTTTAAATGGCGGGGTGGTTCTGCTAACGCCCTCGCAAATATTCAGTTATCTGACCCTCTGGAAGCATAATAAATTTTAATATTCATGATATCCGGAAAAGTTTTTCGGACCCCTTAGCAAATATTCTGTTGACCGACCCTTAAACATAAGCGCCTTTCAAAATAATTGAAGCCCTCATGATATCCCGGAGGATCCGTCTGACCTCCCAGCAAATATTTGGTTAACCGACCCTATAGGCATGGGCAACTTTCAAAATAAGAGAACCCTCTCGGCCTTCATTATATTGTGGTTGGTAGTTCTGACCCTCCCAGTGAACATTCATTTGTCCGATTCGACAAGGCACTTTTCAAAATAAAAAATACCTCGAGGCCCTAATGACCCCGATCAAACATTTGCGGTCAATTGCCGCTACAGACGCCCCTTTAAATACTTGAATAGATCTCTTTTAAAATAGCACCCTCTTGTTAGGGTCCTTCTGACCCCCAGCAAACATTCGGTTGATCAACCGGCATATCTTCCTCTGAAAATAAATGAACACTTTGGGCCCTAACTATCGAAAATAAATAAATTTTTCTTAATTTTTTTAATTTTACACCCACCCACGTCATCTACTTTAGTTTACTTACAATTTCTTTTCAGCGTGGCGAAGTGGGCGTACCAGTTCTTTAGGTCGAAGCTGCGGACCGATATTATTCCAGAGAGGGGCCAACTTTATAGCCCTAAGAGCTTTGGTGTAATATCTTTCCCAACTAAGCACCTTCTAATGCGATTAATGTTTTTCAACTAGTCCAACGTAAGTCATACCATCATCGGCAGAATTTACCTGTTCAGGAGAAATATCCTAATTGCCTTTTACAGAGTGTATTCGGTTTTCCATACCCTGCTCCAATTGTTATGCTATTTACATTTAATCTTTTAATTCCATTATATTTCTATCAAATACGATCCGGGGGCAATAAGCTATTTAAATTTGATACGCTAGTGATGTTAATTGATTTTATGTTTTCATAATTGACTTGTTGCCCACCCCTCACTTGTCAATTTTCCCAATATTTTATCGGATTTTTTTACACAAAGATACAAAATTGTTTTGTGCTCTACCGCACAGAAAATCAGCAGCAAATTTTGTATAATTAAGTTTTAATGATATCCGGATTTTTGTTAATTGCCCGATTTAAAAATGGCGGATAATTTTTGTTATTTTTACCGACTATTCCTGTTTGAATGGTATTTTGTCAACATTCATGTGCACAAATATTTTCAAAGTTTGCTCGCATTGGAAAAATGAAATGGAGAATCGGATTTAATTGGATTGCTCTATTGTTCACAGAAATCATTCTGCGACACTGAACAAATAGTCGGACGTTGTAATTTTGGTATATATTTAGCATATAAAAGCCGTTTGTAGAAAATCAATTGAAATTTGAAAAGTTTACTTTTATATATTTATAAAAATCAAAGACTCTTCCAGAATTTTCCGCTACACTTTTCTGTTTGCAGATTTTACACAAAAGGCAAACACATTATCATTCCATCGTATGCACTTATGCTTTTCCTTGGTTCATTTTTCCCTCCACTGATTTTACAACTCTTTTACAACCGAACAGTCTGCTGAGTTTGTTTTTTATAGTGCAATAATACTGTGCACCCCCACTGTGATATCAAACCACTCAAAATGAACTTCACTGCATCATTTTAGAACGTTGAACAAATCGGAAGAGAAACGTTAATAGCCAAGGAAAATGAGGTCATCTTCAATGACGGTTTCCAACAATTTAAATTTCAAACAGTTTGACTTCGAATCTTATCGTCAGTCCTTTGTCGTAATCATTATTGTCATAGTTGTCATTATCATCATCCTAAAATGCCACCATTAACCAATAGTTCTTAGTTGTTGAGTCGAAACTAACTAAATAGCAGCATTTCGGGAATTCAAAATATTTTCGTTATTTTCTCTATTAGGGAATGTTAAAATTTCTCACTGGAAATTTCAATGCACAAAGGATAGTTGGTTCACATTGTACACAACATGGATTAGAGTTGAAAACCTTTTGAAATTCATTTAAAGGATAACGTCAGAGCAATGCTGATTTGCGGACAAAGTTTGACTACATCCTTCCTCTTGTTCCGTCAATGGTCTCAGCGAAAATCATAATTTTACCTGTCGTCGGTTGAAATCAGATTTTCTGGTGAGTTCATGAAATGATAATGACTATGAAAAGATAATTAAATTCCTTTCACCTAATGTAGTTCATTGTGATGAGAAATAAATGATTCATTAATTCTTAGTGATGTAGAGAAGGGTGGTATGCACTACATCACTGTGACTTTTAGCAATTAATATTTGTAATTTGGTCTTTATCCCAATTAATCCGTGTTATTAGTTAAAAGGTTTTATGATTATGCAATGGCATTTTAAAAAGTTAAACCTCAACGGAGAACCAGAACCGACAAATAATTTGTGGTCCTTTCGGCCAGATCAACTCAAAATCCTCAAACAAGATATAACAATATATAACAGATCTGGTTCTCTCAGCCGGATCTATACTAAAAACGTGTAATGGCATGTAATTGTTGGTCCTTCGGATCAGGTGAACCTTAAAAAAAAAGCCTAAGCTTTCTAATAACCTCACAAAAAGCTTTCCATAACCTCACAAAAACGAATGAAACCCAACGAAAATAAATTTGATTTGCATATAATAATAATTGGTCCTTCCAGCCGGATGAATTTTTAAAACAAATTCGTTTTAAAATTGGAATAAAAAAAAGGCACGGGAAAGAAAACTTTTAGCGACAACAATTTAAATAGTATGACGAAAAAAAAAATATATAAAACGTGAACGAAAACAATTTTAACTTTCGCAGAATAAGATACAGCCGAAAGGTGATTTTTGGTCCTTCGGGCCAGATAACCCGAGAATCAAGATTCTTATAAGTAGAAAATCATCACATCTCAAAAAGTCAGCCAAAAGGAAATCGGTAGAGTATGCAGTAGTATCGGTAATTGAGAGATCTCTAAAGTTCAAGGAATATACCCTGGGTGCCTCACTGCACGTTTAGGGTACTCTAAACAAGTTTGATGCGGGTCTACGTGATTATTCTATGCTCCTTATTAGAAAGATAAGCTTGTGCATAGGTCACTCAATGGTGAGGAGATCTGTATGCAGAGAAACACAATTGGGGGAGGGGGGGGGGGGGGGTGATATTAGCACTCCTGCTTATGCACGAGATCATGGATAAACAAGAGTACTAGGATTAGTAGGATTTTGTAGCTTACCTATTAGTTGTAAAAACAAAACTATAAAACTAAACTTTAAGATGGTGTAATGAATAACATAACATCAAGCGTTAGACTTATTGTGTGATCAGAATAGATTCATGTGATGCATAAGACTTTTTGGAAGTACACCAAACGAAATAAAAGCGAAAGCTGTAACAAATATTATCACTTGCCTATGACCCCTAGTTTAATATTCTAGACATCAAAATAAACCACGTTGACGTTACATGGATTTCAACGTATTTATTTATCGAAGAGCTTATGGATTAGTTGTCGAGAATTTGTGAATATATGATCCCAATCATTTATGACAAACTCTAATGACACATATGTCACTGTCTTCCTTCAATTTGAAAGGGATTAGTATATGTTCGGACAGAATTAAAATGATACCCAACATCAGTATAATATCTCTTACTAGTTGACAGCGGTCCAATCTTATCTACATATTTTGATTATCGGACAAGAATTAATAAGGTATTCATAAAATAAATCCTTTCGATGGCCAGTTAAATCTATCTGGTAGGAAGCGGACCTATGTACAAAAATTTCCATTCAACTGAAGTTTCCATCATAAGTCAAATACGAAAATTGAGTGAATGGTAATCAATCTAATTTCGTATGGTCGGAATATTTTTCGATGGTTGAATCTTAAGGAATTGAAATATAGTTTCTAGGACTTTTGAGAGTGTGTCCTTTTTCCTTATCCTGTCACCAAAATGTGTCCCACCTCGAAGATTAAGATGTACGATATATTGTGACCGTAATCCATTTTTGGCAGGCACAAAAGCCACTTCGAAACCATTTGCAGTATTTCGCTTAGTTGTTTCTATATTGTATTTTCTGTCACCTCCTTAGACCCATCTCCATCCCTTGGGTACTCACACTACCCCCGCCCCCTACCCCCACCTCCTCCTCCGCCTACTCATTCTTTTAGTTTTATTTTTGTTATTTCTAAGCATACGAACAACGAACCGCCAATGCCTCATCTCAAATTTCAGTCTGCCCTAAATAAAAAGGAAAGAAATTGAGCTGAATGGGGCCACCCCGACCGTTCCCGTCATCCTGTCACTTTCCAACGTCTGAGAGAGATCTTTTCGGATAACTTTACTTAGTATTTATACGTGCTCGCCTTCAGCCTTTTGCACTCATAAATCATTATCATAGCAGGATAATGTGTTTGGAGCCTATATATGAGTCCCTTTTTACCCTTACAAATGTCTTCAATCCCTCTGTCTCGTTGTTTTACTTGTTTCTATTTCCTTTAAGCGTTTTTCTCTGTTTGTTTTTTCCGGTGTGTACCTGCCTCCTGGACAGAGAGAAGGCAGCAACACTAACAATACCAGCAACAAAAACAAAAACAACAAAAGCAAAATAAAAAAAAATGGAAAAATTTGAAACGAACAAATCCACCGGGTATCACCGGGTATAGTTGGGATGTTCCCATATTTTACGACAGCCAGAGAACACGAGGCAGAATTGGTTGAATGGTTTGTGATAAAGATGGTACCTGCGGCATTTACACAGGAAATTCGATCCGAGCATCCTCAAAAAATCCCTGGACCCTGCAGTTTTCTCGTCGTCGACGTCGTCGTCATTTGAATGCCCACCCGTGTGACCCACGTCGCTTGCCGTCTCCATAAGCCTCAATTTCCATCAACTCATTCTATGGCAGAAAAAAAAAATTTTTTTTTTCGCTTTGCTTCGTTTTTTAAAACATTTTTTCGTGATTTAATGCCTTGAATGATTGTAGATGAGCGGATAAGATTATATCCGACTTTATCCTTCACCAGTAAACTTGGGCCTATCACTTATTTAAACGGTGGCTGCTGGTGTGGCCAACGCTTTTATCTCTCTTTGTTTTTCCCCCTTTAATTTTGCAAATCTCTGGATGGACCTAACATTGATATAAATCGATGGATGCCCGCCTGGATTTACCTCGCCAAAATTTACCTTGCCACCTACTGAGTATCGAATTAAACGTAATCGCATAAATTCAGACCAGGAATTTCCACCATTCAGATGTTCTCCCTCTCCCCCTCCGCCTTTCTGTTTTATTACTTTGATCGTTCGTTTCGCTTGTTTTTGTTCACGCAAAGACCAAGAAGTTTTCGGAACGGCCGAACGACATCGATGGAGGGTTAAGGATTTTGATACTAAAACGAAAGTGCCGCAGAGAAAACTTTATCGTGAGAATTACGCGGTTGGTAATCGGATGTAGGGAGGAGTGGCAATAGCACCAAAAAGAAACACAAACAACACTTGATGAGCTTTACAATCTTCCTTAGGGCCTTCCAACTGAATTCTGGTAAACCATGAAAACAGATAGTCCTCCAATTTCTCAGGATAATTGATTTACTGAAAAGTTAATAGCTCTTTGGTCGCCCACATAAAACCACCACTAGATTGCTGAATGCAATCTGATTGCATACAAGGGACCGTATTCGGACATTTATAAAATTCGAATAGTGTTGCACGGCCATCCTAAATTTACAGTCGGATAAGGCAGACACTGCAGGAATTGGAGAAAGAAAAAAATGAAATTTGAGGAATTTACTAAAACTAAGCTGATGTGTAGCAATGCCATAGAATTAGGTCAAGGGTTTTCAATATAATGGTGAAAAAAGAGGAAGGGCGACCGAGAAAGGCGTCAAGGAACGATGGAAGGACATTACAAGTAGAATAGGTACCATCATCATTTCACCCGAACCCAATAGACTAAAGTAAACAGCCCAAAATGTATTTCAGCTGGATTTAGTTGGCTTTACCATGTCTAGCTATAAAATATGAGCTTTGATGTTCTCCAGGGTGGCAGCTGTATCCAGCCACGTTTTGCATATGCCCAGATACAGGAAAAAAAATGAACGCTTTATCAAATAAAACTTGTGGTTACAGAGTCGCCAGGACACTCCGTACATAAAAATAGGAAAGAAGCAAAAAACTGAAAGAAAAGAACAAATGGTAATCACGTACGTAGACGCGTATCGGAGTGTGTATAAGAGACACTGTACTGTGGAACGAAAGTAATAAACTGGTCGACTTTAATATCACAATTTCACAAAACGAGTCCATTTTACCAGACATTAAAATAAATAGTAAAAAAAAAGAAAACAGCATTTATATACGAGGCGGGACAGTTGTCGCAATTTTAAATTACTAGAATGGCACACAAATGGTGCAAAAATAAAGGACAATGAAAAAATATGTTTCAATAGTATCTTTGCGCAACAAGGGGTGGGCAAATGCAAGTAAACTTAGATTAGAATAATATTAGTGAATTGCAAGCATTAGTGAATCAGTGCTTTAATAGAATAGTTATGTATAGTAATTATTCTAGATAGGCTTTCAATCCTAAATTTAACGATACCAACTTTCAACGGCTATTATAGATATCTTTAAGAATAGACAAAAATATCAAGTTATAACGTAGAGTTGACACGCTCAGAGCAAAAGTGAGCTAATAAGACATTGTGAATGAAAAGCGAGAGAGAAATAGTTGAGAACCTACAAACGGTACAACTATAATTCATATATATGTACGTACATACATACAAAAAGTCCAGCTCGTTTTTGCCCACAGCAAAAACCTAACTTGTTTTTTATTACAGCGAAAACTTAACTTCTTTTTGATCGCACTGAAAACTTAACTCGATTTTGCCAGCAGCGACATTTAAACTCGTTTTTAGTTGCAGCGAAGACTTAACGTGTTTTACTCGCAACAAAAAGTTAACACGTTTTTGCTTCCATATTAAATTTACCTTGTTTTTGTATGCACTGAAAATTTAACTCACTTTCGCCAGCAGTCAAAACTTAACTGATTTTTGATCGCACTGAAAACTTAACTCGTTTTTATGCGCAGCAAAAACTTAACACGTTTTTGCTCGCAGCAAAAATTTAGGTCGTCTTTGATCGCACTGAAAATTTAACTCTTTTTCACTTGCAGCCAAAAACTTAACTCGTTTTTGGTTGCAGTGAAAACTTTACACGTTTATAATCGCAGAAAAAAAACTTAACACGATTTTGATTGCAGCGGATATTGGACTTATGCTTGCTTGCAGTGAAAACTAGTACGTATGCTGGTTGCGTTGTTTCCGGAAGACCCTCTGCTGGAGAGAACTATGAGGTCTCAATCTGCAACAGATACGTTTTTATTTTTTACTTAAATATAAAAGTCTAAACGACGGCTGAGTGTATTTATAGAAGGAAATAGGTATACTGGAGACGGGGTTAGATCAGTTGGTCGAGTGGCAGGATCAACACTCCACGGATGCATTATTTATTTATTTAAGCTTAATACAAGCTATTACATAATAATACTACAATTACAGGTTGTTGCAAGTTCAAGTCACGGCCAAAAAGAAAAAACAAATCCACTTCTGGGTTGTTGTCTATTACGCAGAAAATGAAAAAAAAACAAGAGTTTCGATTTTTTTTATTCCTCTTTATAGCTTAATTCCCTTCTGGCCATAGGCATACTAAACGCATCATAGGGTTGTCTCTGAGGTTTGGCTATATAATAAAAAAAAGCAAGTGTACAACGCTAGGGAGGCACACGCTGATAAAGGAGTCTGTATCTGCAAAGCCATAGTTGCATGTTTTATTGGCTCTCTTCAGGGATGACTGATCTCAATTGGTTCGGCTGACGTTGGTCGTTCAGGTCTCGGTGACATCTGAACTGCGACTCTATTCTGGTTACGGATGGTCTTTACTGGTTGGGTAGCGCTGGTCAATCTGGTTTTAGTAACTGTATTGTGTTTAGTATTGTGACGCTTCTCTGTTGACGGCTGGTCTACTGAACTACAACGAAATCAGTATTAGACACAATAGTGTTCGTAACGCCCGTCAGCTTGTCCACACTTGCCAACAGAGTGGCAGAGTCGTCAGAGAGAAGCTCAAGGCTCCCCTAGCGACTCGAGAAGGAGCCAACCTTATCGGCGACGAACGACAGGTCACCGGATAGTGCCTCCATCATTCTCCTCACGAGTCTTAATATATGGCACGGTTTGATGTCCGAGCATTCGCCAGACGTCGAAGGGCTTGTGGATCGGGTCCCGCGTTTCATACAAGTCGGGTGGAAATATAGGCCACAAACGCCATCACAGGCAACAACGTCATCGCTGATCTCCCTCAAACAGGAACCATTTTCCATTGCTATACATATATTTTCCTAAAAGCACAAAACAAAGTTGACTTGTTCAATCGAAGACAATAACTGATAAAAGTTAAATCGACTTGAATACGTATCTATATTCTGGCAATAAAATGACAACAAAGTCTTAGATGTAAAGAAAGATATTTTCGAAGCCTGTGTTCAATTTTTCCTCATCTGCTGTTGTCTGAAATCAAAGAGAAAATCTCTTGACGTAAAATCGAAATCAATCAAAGCATTAAAATCCGTCCAACTATATGATGTTTCAGTTGAATTGAAATGTTCCTTTAACCGGTACAAAGGATATAAATATAGTGCTAAAAATCACTTGTATTCAATTACACATAATTTGATGTCAAGAAGAAAGAGAAAGAATGATCGATGAACCTTTTACACATCATTGCTTACTGCCCCCATCGTAGATTCTACGCCCATGATTTCCTGATCGATTAATCAGTTCTATTTTGTCAATTGTGTTAGTGTGTTTCATTGATGCCTACTTTTCGTACTAATTTACTTTAGCTTGAAAATAACTCGATTTTGTGTTGCTCGGCAATCTTCCTATTTGTGCTATTGATTGCTCAATAATTACCTGTTTTTTTGGTATTTTTCTGGTATTTGTCCAGCAAAGTGGAATCGTTAGTTTTATTTTGAATATATAAAGGTTTGCAGAGCACTTTGAATTAATTGTATCGGTGAAACCATATCTTGTCATATCTGAAGGAAAATGTGTTCTAACTAAAACCGATGCATAAGTATTCGTGCGTATAATTAACCTGAGGGATTCAGTTTAGCGTCACATCTGTTTGTGAAAAACTCATTTCTAAACGACTTGAAGTAAACACATTTTTTTCTAATTGATTGGCCCCACCAGCCATTTTACTTTGAACATTTATTTTAAATTAAAACAATTTTTTTAATAGTCTTACTGAAACGAAAATCTTTTGAAAGCTCTTGAAGAAAATCCTCTCCTTGTTATTCCCCCTGACAATCATCATGGCAAACAGGTTTCTAAGTGGATTGTTTAACACTCAAATGCTTCGTTATAATACGCAATTATTCCTTGCTATATCTCTTGAGAATTTTCCTGTCAATATCAGAAAATTTAATTAAGATTTAACTTGTATTCAGTGTTTTGAATTTCGCAGTACATGCCTCTGTTCAATAAAGAGCAAAAGCAATTCAGTTCTTAGTAGAACAATTGGATTGAGCAAAACTTGAAATAATTGAACTGCATCACTATTATGCTCCAAATTTGAGAAGAATTTTTATGATTTTACTCGTTCTTTGGAATAAGGAATTACGTAATCGTACAGGTTCCTAACATTTTGCTTGGATTTCTTCTTTTTTACCTAATATAAATTTTTTTTTAAAAAATATAAGACTTTAAACGCAATCTCTGGTACACCGCAGGGCACGCATTTAAGACCTATTCTGTTTATGATTTTACTACCTGTTTAAAGTTTGGTAGAAGCTTGGCGTTTTGCAGTCTCGTATATATCTTCATTACTTAATCTAACTTGAAGTATCCTCACATAGTATGATCTCTTAACTATTTACACCATATCACCACTTTGGAATTTTAACTCGTTATGCAGGTTCAATTGTTCCAGTTTGTTACTTCGTTGCTTTGGACTGTTGTGGTTTCGAATTTCTCTCTTACCGCAAGAATGATAACCTCCATTATTTTAATTCATAAGTTTAATTTATAAGTTAGCGATTGCCATAGTAGGGGAGGTTTGGCGAGGTGCTAAACTCGAAGGCGCGACATGGTAGGATATCCCCGGGCTAGGATTTGAATACCATCGGAACACTCACTCACTGATACTGTGCTTGAAATTATCAAGCGCAGCAACTCCGAACGGTTAACCTGAAATTGAAAAAAGCTGAAGGAACTATCGGATATTTTCATGCTGAAACGAAGTTCCTGGATCCTTTAGCCACGAAACACAAGTTAGCGAGGTACGGTCTTACCTTTGCCGCCTTAAAGGTGTTCGAGATGGACAAGGAGAAGACTAAATGAGATCTCACTCACAACAAGCGAGGTGTACTATTTTAATTCCTCTTAAGTACTTACCCTTTTCTCTGTAATTGTGGTACTGAACCTACCTCTTATTAATAATTGTGATATATTCAGTTCAATCTATACGATAGTCTCTTGAAGCCACCACAAGTCTTCAGGAATGATCTTAAAAGGACTATGGTTGAGGTATCGCTGCCCTCAGACCCATTTAATCCTCCTTACAACAAAGAGTATAAGTTGACAGACAAACTTTTCAACACCCTAAATGTCGCGATGGCTCTATCCTGTCCTCTTGCGAGACCCAGGAAAAATTAGACACCGGCACTACGGCGTAATACGTTATTTGGGACTCTTAGGAAAAGGGCGCAGAAATGTTTTAATTTTGGTGGAATTACTATAAAAAAAATAATAGTCTATAAAAAGGAAATCACAAAAGAGCACAGGAAATTGTGGAGAATGTACCGCGATCGAATTTTGGAAACCTCTAAAATCTCTAGGCTCAGGAAAATTTTATCGATGAACCCAAGTAAACCCAACTATCTGCTGAAGGCGGGTGGAATTTGTACTATATCGAGTGTAGAGTCTCTCGAGATTCACTGGGGACCCCATTTTTCAGAAAGGACTATAGGGGGGAAGAAACATGCCACCCAACTAACTTTTACACTCTTCGGTGTTGGCTCAACCTGTTACGGAGACCAAATTCAGTTGGGCTGTCCATGGGATCAGCCAGACCTAATCTGGATACTAAGCGCTCCAAGTCTCAAATTACGTTGAAAATAATCAACCTAGGAGTAGTCATAGGGGTGATCACTGGTCACTGCCTCATTGCAATGCACGCGAAAAGATTGCGACTCCTCGCAAATGACTTTTGCTGAACCTTCAAGGACGAGAAGGAATATACATCACCTCCTCTGTTCGTATTCCTCCTTAGCAATTATGCGGAAGTCTTTCTAACTATTTCATGGATAGTCTCTTCAATCAACGAGATGACTGACTTACTGGATCTTCGACAGCTCCATACGTTTCAGTGAGGTACCTTACAACCGTGGCATCAAAACGGACCCTTTCGAGGTCCCAATTTGTCTCCATAGAATCTTGTAACATACACTGTGTTTTAAAATCGGACATAAACTGTTCTCTCTAAGCTCCGTTTTAGGTTCTCTCCAAACGGTTTGTCTTCTATTCAAACGAAACAAATAAATTTTTCTCTAATCTGTTACATGATATTCTTCTAAACGGTTTTCGTTAATTATAGATGTTTTTTTAATCAAATAATAGATACTCTGGCCATATTCTATAATATCTCCTTTCTGGAATAAATTTCAAATATTTGCGCCATATTTTTTTTTCATTAATTTCTCTGATGGTTTTTGTATAAGCTTACCAAAGTGATGATAAGGCAGTTTACCATGCTAAATAAATCTGTTGGCGGAAACTTGACGACAGATCTTGTTTAACGAATGAAGTTATTATTGTGTGTGTGTGAATTTGAAAGGGGAAATGAATTCCTGGACAAGATGTCAAATTGTCAGTGCACAGAATTATTTGCTCTCTGAATTTTTATAATTTTATATAGTAATTTCGTGAGTTATTCTAATTATTTTGGTATTAAATTAATTGTGTATGTCTAGTGATTGTTTTGATATAATTTTATTCGATTGAAATGCGATTTTTAATACGTTTTTCAGTTCAAATGTAAAATGTGGACGCTTGTCAAACTTTGGTTAGGTTCTAAGTTGGTAAGTTGATTTTTTTTTTTCATTTTTTTAAATTTCTGTTCAAAATTGAAAGGGATTCGGGTAATAAGACGGCATTTAATGAAAATGTATATTTCAAGGACAGTCAAGATGAATTTTTTTTTTAAAAAGTAAAAGTTTTTAGGTAAAATTTAAAATGCTTCTTGTCGTTTCTAGAGCTCCTTTAAAAGTCTGTTTATATTGCCTTGATTTTCTCCTTCACCACCAACTAGGTGTCCCTTTAAAATTATCTATATGTAGGAGATTCGATTTAATGGACAGTCTTTACTGATAGTAAATTGTCTTCTCTATTTGGCACCATCATTCCGGATAATTGCTTCTACTTGTATCTCTTTATATATTGCAATTCGTTCATGTTTATCATGTGATGCAAGCTTAAATTTGTGCACAAGACCTATCTTTTGCAGACTCGAATGTGGTGTTTAATTTATAAAAAAATGCCGTCAAGTCATTGCGACCCAATGACAACGGAGTCGTGTATGTCCAATATGCAGATGTGGAGCTTTGCTGATTTTACTGACGTCTTCCATAGGCCACCAAAATGGTATGAAATGAAATTCTTTTCAATTCCTTTATGTGGCATAATGATGAGACCCTTTCGTGAGATTTTTTGGAATAAAACTGTTGTTTTGACTCCCAAAAAGTTTATGGCGTCTGTAATTAAATCCCTGACAACCTTAAGATGGATTGTGTATGTGCGATCTTTGAGAATGTTCCCCTTAATGTGTAAGGTGTCCAAATTTGATCGTCTTTCCGGTTGCACCCTTGTTGATGGAAGGTTTCCCATCAGTTGATTTTCTTTTATTGGATTAAACGTAATTCTGAACAATTTATATTGCAACTTTACATTGATTAGCCAAAATCGTTAAAGACTGATTGCAAGCAGTGTTGGCGGGCAGGTGTCTAGATTGTTGATGTGGATGTCCATCATTAATAACTTCGTCAGGTGTGTAAGGTAACAACTTCTGGATGTTTTGCCATCGAATTTGGGTGCTCTTATCTGTCCCCTACCATGATAATCCCTTTCTCGTCTAGAAAGGGAGATATACTGTTAAAGGGCAACAAATCGTTCCCGTCTTTTTTAAGTTCATCTTCTAGTTTTTTGATCGATAAAATTCAACGGCGTCTTGTCTTCGAAACATCCTTGTTTTGAGTTATTCATGAATTCACTATTTCCCTATTACCTCTTAAACGAGTTGTGGTAATTGATGGCTCTGATAAACGGTGACCAAACTTTAATTGTGGTAAGTAATATATTGGTCTTCTTTTATTCTAGGTCAATAGTCTTCTCCAATTACTTAGGAGGCCAACATATTTTTAATCTATGCAAAAATGGCAGACCATGCAACCAAAAGCTGCAAGTTGTTAGTTTTTCTGCTGGTATTTCACGAGATACAACGTCAATGGAAATTTCGCTGAATCTCATGTTTAAAAATCTTTGGATCCTAGCAACTCTGTTGATAACAAAGTTGCTGTAAACTGAAAAGAAATGAATTACTCGATGCCAGAAAAATTTCAAAGTTTGTATAAATATAAATGTTAACGTTCTGCAGGTTCATATACCTGAAGACACGTAGATAATTTTGCTTAAGGAGGAGGCAATGTTATGTTTTAGGATTATTATTCTCTGACCCTTTTTTATACCAAGTTTCAATATTCTCAGTCTACATAACACAGTTTTGGGCAGGTTAAATTTTTCATTGCTCATTTGTCAGGAGATCGTTAGATATCAGCTCTATGAAGACTAGTCTTATAAAATTTATATCACCAATTGGCACTGAAGATTTTTGATGAAACTTATTCACACTATACTTAATAATTAGGGCCCTGTTATGCTGAAACCAAGAATTCTTCCCTGTTAGACATAAGGTGATGCAGGAGGCCGGTGTAATTGGATCTGGAAAACATTAGGTTGATGTTAGTAAAAGAGGCTGAAATATTATATCATATACTGAAAGAAGATTGCCCAATCATTGTATTGTTTTCCAATGCTTACAAGCCATGATCATTTAGGCTAGCAAACTTGTCAATTATCTTGTAATTCAAGTGCCCACGACCTGCAACCACTTCACTTTTCTTTCCTCAATTGCGCTTCTTCAGTTCTCTCAAGCGGGTTGCTTTTGCTTGACTACATTCATCCTGCAAAAAACAAAAACCCTAAACATTTAAGAAATAGAATTTTCGCTATCATAGCTAGTACATATCGAAAAAAGTTGTGGAATTTTTAGTATTACGGTTCTCAACTGTAATCGTCACTTACCGTAATTTTTACAGAACAGCACTGTAAAATTTCCTGAACGCTGAGCCGCGAGTATCAGCGAAGAGTACTAGGAAAATTACGGTTAAAAACCGTAAAATCAAAATTGTGTATTTGACGGTCAATTCTTCCTAAATCACACAGTAAATGGTGAGTTGAGTTTGGTTCTCTTGTTCGCTAAATGCTGGAATTATGGAAAAAATGACAAAACCCCCGTTAAATTGCTTAATTTCCAGTTCATTTACAGCCGCTTAAACTTTTTTTATTTAAATTAATTTTCGGGAAATTCTCAGTGCCGCTTAAAGGAAATAACCAAGCTATGGATTAAAATAATTTTCCAGTCTGAAAAGTGCCTATTAGATGGAAAATGACTCATCAATTTATATGAAAACAAACCGCTCCAGCAGATACACACAAAAATCCAGCTCCGT
This sequence comes from Leptarthrus brevirostris, assembly GCA_964036015.1. Lineage (NCBI taxonomy): Eukaryota > Metazoa > Arthropoda > Insecta > Diptera > Asilidae > Leptarthrus > Leptarthrus brevirostris. Next base: position 25,213,157 of record OZ038376.1, on the reverse strand, counting down.
AAATTTGAGATACTTTACAGTGAAAACTTCGAAACTGATTGTTTTTTGTGTGCTCTTTCATATGAGATCACGCTCAATCGGTATGGTTACAAACAAATTTGTTACCTTAAAAATTTGTAAAGCGATGATACCCCTTTGCATTTTTGTCGATTTTGAGTGAAATATGTTTTTTTTATATTTTTGATGCCATTCGAAAGAGCACGCTGAAAAATGGTGAGCTGTGTGGTTTTCTCATTTGAATGTTTTGTTTGCAAATTTCAACACGATTACGGTGAGTAAAACCGTAATTTTTCCTAGAATTTTGTCCCCTTATAGAATGCTTATTATTATTATTAGGAGTGGATCAAGGACTGAGACATCCTTTAGTCACTTCGATCGAGATGATATTTTGTGACTTGATCAAAGTTCAGACTCAATCCACCCAGTCAAGCTGTTGTTTCTTAATTAGACCTAAAATCTCTTTGGGGGCAGCCTTAGCTATATCTGGTGGTGATGGGAAAGCCCCACCGAGGTGTCTGAGCCTGTTACAACCGAGGGCCTCACAATGACAGAGGATATGTTCCGATGTCTCCTCCTCTTCCAAACGGAAGCGACAGGTGTCTTCTTCAGCTAGACCCAACTTTGTTAGATGGTAGCCCAAGGGGCAGTGACTAGTTAGAAATCCTGTTATGAGCTTTAAATCTGGTTTCCGTTTTCTGTTTTGAGTAGGTTATAAACCTCTTTGCCTGTCTTAAACCTGGAGTATTTGTCCAGTGTAAGTGCTTTCGTTTGTGGTTGTAGATCTTCCTTTGAAGAACCCATGCTAGGAGAGGGAGAAGATAAACTTACAGTGCCAGAACATGGAATCATAGACCAATTTTTCGAATAGTTTAGGTATGGATAAAAATTTGTTTTTGCATACTTTTTTATTTCATAGTACAACTCTTTAAGAGTATCTAGTTAAAATTTGAGGTCGATTGGAGCAAAACTGCCGGAGATACAGGGCCTCGGGTCTCCCTGCATCCGATAATTCCCATATACAAAAGATCAGTGTTAAAACTTTAAACGCGTTTTTCTCAGATTTAGTTTTTCAAAGTCAGTGATCACTGTAACTGAAAAACTACTCATCCGATCCTTCTCAAATTTTGCACACTTCTTTTATACATAAATAGTTTGAAAGGTTTCGCTGGAAAGTATCTTAATTTGACGGAACTGGAACGATTTTTGTATCTCCTGGAAGCGTTTCGTTGATGAGTCATTTTTTATTTAATGCGCAATTTCCAGCCTGGAAAATTATCCCACTCCACAGTTTAGAATATCTACTTTCAAATGGCCCTGGAAATTTTACTGGAATTCATCGAATTAATTAATTTTTAGCATTCTGAAAATTTACTGGAAAGGAGGCCATTGCAACGGTTTTTCGTCATTTTTTTCCATGTTTCCAGGCTCCAGGGAACGGGAAAACCAACTAGACCACCATTTTCTGACATGCTCTTTCGAATGGCATCAAAATTTTTACAAAAAAAATTTCACTCAAAATCGGCAAAAATCACTGGCCTATAGCCCATGATTTTTTTGGCGAAAAAAAATTTTTGTTACGAAATCAAATAAAAGGGTTCTCATTCGAAAGAGGACGCCAAAAGCAATTAGTTTGAAAGGTTTCGCTGGAAAGTATCTCAGTTTGACGGAACTGGAGCGATTTTTGTATCTCCTGGAAGCGTTTCGTTGATGAGTCATTTTTCATTCAATGCGCAATTTCCAGCCTGGAAAATTATCCCACTCCACAGTTTAGAATATCTACTTTCAAATGGCCCTGGAAATTTTACTGGAATTCATCGAATTAATTAATTTTTAGCATTCTGAAAATTTACTGGAAAGGAGGCCATTGCAACGGTTTTTCGTCATTTTTTTCCATGTTTCCAGGCTCCAGGGAACGGGAAAACCAACTAGACCACCATTTTCTGACATGCTCTTTCGAATGGCATCAAAATTTTTACAAAAAAAATTTCACTCAAAATCGGCAAAAATCACTGGCCTATAGCCCATGATTTTTTTGGCGAAAAAAATTTTTTGTTACGAAATCAAATAAAAGGGTTCTCATTCGAAAGAGGACGCCAAAAGCAATTAGTTTGAAAGGTTTCGCTGGAAAGTATCTCAGTTTGACGGAACTGGAGCGATTTTTGTATCTCCTGGAAGCGTTTCGTTGATGAGTCATTTTTCATTCAATGCGCAATTTCCAGCCTGGAAAATTATCCCACTCCACAGTTTAGAATATCTACTTTCAAATGGCCCTGGAAATTTTACTGGAATTCATCGAATTAATTAATTTTGAGCATTCTGAAAATTTACTGGAAAGGAGGTCATTGCAACGGGTTTTCGTCATTTTTTTCCATGTTTCCAGGCTCCAGGGAACGGGAAAACCAACTAAACCACCATTTTCTGACATGCTCTTTCGAATGGCATCAAAATTTTTACAAAAAAAATTTCACTCAAAATCGACAAAAATCACTGGCCTATAGCCCATGATTTTTTTGGCGAAAAAAATTTTTTGTTACGAAATCAAATAAAAGGGTTCTCATTCGAAAGAGGACGCCAAAAGCAATTAGTTTGAAAGGTTTCGCTGGAAAGTATCTCAATTTGACGGAACTGGAGCGATTTTTGTATCTCCTGGAAGCGTTTCGTTGATGAGTCATTTCCATTCAATGCGCAATTTCCAGCCTGGAAAATTATCCCACTCCACAGTTTAGAATATCTACTTTCAAATGGCCCTGGAAATTTTACTGGGATTCATCGAATTAATTAATTTTGAGCATTCTGAAAATTTACTGGAAAGGAGGTCATTGCAACGGGTTTTCGTCATTTTTTTTCCATGTTTCCAGGCTCCAGGGAACGGGAAAACCAACTAAACCACCATTTTCTGACATGCTCTTTCGAATGGCATCAAAATTTTTACAAAAAAAATTTCACTCAAAATCGACAAAAATCACTGGCCTATAGCCCATGATTTTTTTGGCGAAAAAAATTTGTTGTTACGAAATCAAATAAAAGGGTTCTCATTCGAAAGAGGACGCCAAAAGCAATTAGTTTGAAAGGTTTCGCTGGAAAGTATCTCAATTTGACGGAACTGGAGCGATTTTTGTATCTCCTGGAAGCGTTTCGTTGATGAGTCATTTTTCATTCAATGCGCAATTTCCAGCCTGGAAAATTATCCCACTCCACAGTTTAGAATATCTACTTTCAAATGGCCCTGGAAATTTTACTGGAATTCATCGAATTAATTAATTTTGAGCATTCTGAAAATTTACTGGAAAGGAGGTCATTGCAACGGGTTTTCGTCATTTTTTTTCCATGTTTCCAGGCTCCAGGGACCGGGAAAACCAACTAAACCACCATTTTCTGACATGCTCTTTCGAATGGCATCAACATTTTTACAAAAAAAATTTCACTCAAAATCGACAAAAATCACTGGCCTATAGCCCATGATTTTTTTGGCGAAAAAAATTTTTTGTAACGAAATCAAATAAAAGGGCTCTCATTCGAAAGAGGACGCCAAAAGCAATTAGTTTGAAAGGTTTCGCTGGAAAGTATCTCAATTTGACGGAACTTGAGCGATTTTTGTATCTCCTGGAAGCGTTTCGTTGATGAGTCATTTTTCATTCAATGCGCAATTTCCAGCCTGGAAAATTATCCCACTCCACAGTTTAGAATATCTACTCTCAAATGGCCCTGGAAATTTTACTGGAATTCATCGAATTAATTAATTTTGAGCATTCTGAAAATTTGCTGGAAAGCAGGCCATTGCAACGGGTTTTCGTCATTTTTTTCCATGTTTCCAGGCTCCAGGGAACGGGAAAACCAACTAGACCACCATCCGGTGATTGTCGGTATCCGCCGTCTATTGAGTTGGACAATTTCAGTTTTTGTTGGTGGCTAAGCTTAGGCCATATTCCTCTATCGGTCCTAGCTGCGCGGCTTTGATATCTCGCGCTACGATATCTGCGGCAATATCATCCGCGTAAAATGGTGTCTTCAGGCATGTCCATGCACAGTATTACGTCGTACTATTTATGCCACAGTTCTGCGCCTACGATCGATCCTTGAGCGGTACCTGCCGTAATTTCATTCCAACCTGGTCCTTCCGTGGTGACTCTAGTAGCTCTCCGCCATCCGTAGAAAATACCGGAGTATTCTGAAAGTGTACTCGAGAGCATTCAGCATATTAAAACAAATTTCATATTAATAGGGTCATAAATGAGAAAATGGGAGTGCTAATAGAGTTGAACGGACAAAATTAATAAAAAAAACGTTTGTGCGACAATCATCAAGTACAGGAAAATCTGCTATGCAAAGTATGTATCAAACCGGACAAAGGACAGATCCATGAGAAATTTCGGCAACAATATGTTGAAACTCGAGAGTCATCCTTGTGAGGTATGGTTTGTTGTTTAGAAAGCTTTGCAAAAATTTTTTTCAAATGGAAATTTCATTGTGGTTAATTTTCTGGAAAAGATTGTCATACCAAACCGAATCAAAAGCTCACCTATGGTTATTCTTGTCTTGCCTTGCCTTCTTACTGGCTTTGATATGTTCTTTTATCCAACTTAATTGAATCTCATTCTCTACTTTAGGCCTATAATGAGGTTTTTAATTGTGATGCTGTCAAAAACGTGAATCGGCTAACTGACGATAATAAAACGAAAAAGAAGAAAACTTTTATCATTTCAATCAATTTTTTTTTTCAATTAATTTTTCGGTTTTAAAACAATGCTAGAACAAATGACAAAAGAAATTTTCCAGCAAGTTTTCTCAAACGTATAAAACTTTTAAATGAGCAATTAAAACAAAAAAACTATGGGGTGGAGTTACGTGAGGGGGGGGGGGATTCTTTTTCTTTTACCTTTAGAAGGAATAAGTAAGCTTAAAAACAAATAATTTTGGGGGCAAATTATAATGCCAAGATCAATATCTTATAGAAAAATTACTTTATACCCAAGCTCTTTTGTCTCAAACAACTCTGTCAACTTCCTTTCACTCTATTCTCTTCACCTTTCGTCCGAATCCTATTATATTCCCTATTTTAATTGGAAAAAAAACTCATTAATTTTATGATTCCAAGGACATAAGAGCGAGTGTACCTAATTCCGAAACCAACTGGCTCTGGTTTATTGCCGACAAAAAGGAAACATTTTTTTTTCATGAATTTCCTGAACACGTCCTAATTACTTAAAGAAATTCTTTAACGTTTTGAAAAAGTCACTCGAATTTTGATGGGGAAGTTCGGTTGACGGCAAGCAGAGGAAAAAAAACCGAAATCATAATTGCTGTAGCCACCATTAATTTATGTCTCTCCCTTTCATTTATGGTCGTTGGACTTTCTACCATGTAGAGCATAGCGAAAATAATCGAAAAGAATAGAACACGGTGATATTCAAGGCTACAACGTGCAAAATTATATAGTCCAATCCCTAGGGGTGTGTATATGTGTATACTCAGTATATTCTTCTGAAAAAAAAATACTCGAAGGGTACAAGAGAAGAACTGGTCCCAGTATACTTATTCGAAACGAACAATTTGCTTTTCATGTTATCAATCAAAAAGCTTGATATACGCACAATTTATCATATCGTGCAGCTGTAATATGAAGTTCCCTATTAAGGGGATATTACTAAGCACATTTATCCATTATCCAGCCCCCTACCCCAACAGATGCTTAATTCTATTCTTAAAGCCGTCATTCACGGCTATTCCTGGATATAATTTCTCTCGGTAAATAGGCTTTAAAACGAAAAAAAAAGCATTATTTGCTCGTCTTTTTTCGATTTGCCGCTTTCTGCCATGACTTTCATTGTTAAGGACTTAAAGGTTTTTCCATCGTATACTACTTGCTCTATCTCCATTGCAAGTCTTCTGCAAAGGCATACAATGAACGGGAAGAGGGGGAGGGGGGATACGGGGGAAGAAAAAATAAACAAAATACTATAAAAAATATGTGAATAAGAAAAGGTTGGTAAGTTTGGTGGAGCGACCAGTTGTCAGTCAATATGGACGAAAGATAGATCCAATCCCAGTGTGCTCTTTCAGGCTTAAAGTTATCGCCAACTTTGATTTTTTTCTTTAAGATAAGTTTCTTAGCGGAGCACATCGTTTATTCTTCGAGTATGGAAAAAAAACTGTGAATAGAACGGACGAAGGATGAACGACGTAACTACAAAGGATCCGACACCAAAGATATGACAGAGTTTTTTTTTTAAACAGAGTGCGTCATCAGACGATGAAATTAAATTCAGTGAAAAGGAAAATAATAACACAAAAAGTGACAAGGGATGTAGTAAGAAGAAAAAGTATCTGGTAAGGGACACAGGAACGAAATTAATAAGTTTATAAGAAATTTTTGTTAACAATGGCAAAGCTCGAGAGGAATGAAAGTCACTACGAAAAAAATAAAAGCAACTACCATATAGCATTCACTTTTCAGTTTGGCTGTAAAGTTTCCATCCTTTTTAATGTCAGTGCATTCTACTATCGCTGCGGGAAATCTTATTAAACATTTTTTACCATAAATAAAACTTTAAAACAACCTCTGCGCCCTACGACGATGAATTTGGGGAAACAATTTTCCGTTTATTGCACATACCTGTGCGTCTACGAAATAAGAACCATTTGAATTTTACCATACAAATGAATTCTTTTATATTTGGCCTGGAATTGAAAATCCTAGACACTCATCGTCAACCCATTTTCTTGAAGGCATAAATTTATTTTGTCTTACCTAGTAAAAGGGGATGTGTATTAAGTGTCTTATATACAGTCTACCCTGTGAGATATTTGGCAACTAAATTATTATGCATGAAAACATGTTTGTATGCCAATGTCCACCACATAAAGGGATAGTATGTTTCCATCGAAAAGAAATTATCCGACTAGAGTTTGGTCGGTTTAAACACATATGAAAATAATATCGATTCCTTAACCCAGACACCATAACCCATACCTTGAGAAGCATTGCACTTTTCTTCTTTGTTTTTTTCTATGGAGAAAACACATGTAGACACTATCACTCGTCGGTCTCATTGGGGTCTATGTTGGCAAACGTTTGGTAGAATCGAATATTTTTCGTTCGTTGGTTTTTTTTTGCATTTACTTCAGCCGTGAAAAAAAAAATCACTTCTCACATGTGTTTCCCAGTTATCCTTAAGGATTTCTTCTTAGCAGCGAACATTGAAAGTAGAGGAAATTTATTTCAAAATTCAAATAACGAATTTGCTCCGAACAAAATGATTCAACATCTTCTAGGGATGTAATTTTTTATCTACCATTCGCGTAAATCTACGGAATGGGTGGAAAAGATGTAGGAAATTTCAGCCTTTTATCTTACATAAAAAAAACCTCATTGGGAAAAGGAAACTCGAGGAGAAAAAGGACTAAATCAACATAGAATTTCGCCATTTTAATCACTGAACCTATAGAAAAAGTTTTCAAACAAAGAAAAAAGTAATAAAAGTCCTTGAGATTGGCGGGTCCTGGTGACTGAAGATAGTTTTCAGGTGTGCTACAGTTTTTGTGGTTAATTAATGGAATTTTTTGTTTAATCAGTCCATTTTTATTATATTCAGAAAAGTTAAAAGAGTTATTTTTTAATTACAGCAAAAAAAAGTCTGTCACCTTTTCATACATGACAAATAATTTTTTTTTCTCATTTTAAATTCAAGATTTTTTCAGGCGACAAATTCGACAAAAGTAAAAATAAGGTGAGATAGACAAAATTTCTTTTTAAGCTTGCATGAGTTTTACTTACAAAATTACAGCGAAATACATAATAGAAGTTAAATTAGAATACTCCGCGACAGGATTAAATTAATTACATTAAAACAAGTTTTATTCCTGCTAAATGTAAACAAAAATTAATCAAGTTGTCTTATTACTCAAATGTAATTAACATACAAATGTCAAATATAGACTTAACAAAAGGGAATCGTATAACAGCTAGGATTGTAGTTTAATTAATAACTAATATTTATTGGCAATCTTGAAGTTTTTTTTAAATATTTAAATGACGTAAAACTTTCTTAAGCCATTAGTGTCGGGTTTTTGTAAACTTTTTTTTTACAATTACTGACGTCACTGACGTATTACATGCTCACTTTTTAATGAAGACGACCACAAGAACGAGTCTTCACTTTGAGCCATTGCATTTTGAACGAAAATTAAATAAAGCACTTTTTATCATGATTACATGCTCAAAACATTTGCACGTTAATAATATCCTACGATAAAGTAGAATTTTCTAACTCATTCCTATGGCTTACTGAAGGACTTTCGAGTGAACCCGGAAAAAATGACTATTGTTCCGTTTATTGGTATAAGTTTTGATTTTAAATTAATTTTGCCCGTCACTACGTATTTGTTTTGTAAGTTTTATTCTTTTGGCTAAAAGAAAGAAAATTCTAGGAAAAATTACGGTTCCAATCACGATAAGCATATTGTAAGTAACACATTCTAGAAAAGTGTATGCAACCGCACTATAAACTTTACTATGCTTTTAGTAATTTTACTGTGTTCATTGGCAATTTTTACGAAACAGCACCGTAAAATTAACCTGACTGACTAAGAAAACTTTACCACCTGATTTTTACTGAAATAACTGGCAAATTTTATGGTTATGTATTTTCCTAGCTCTCTTTATTCTCTTTAGAAGTGAATTGTTTAAAGTGAAGATGGTGAAGACGTTGTAGCGTGCTGCTGAGTATTAGGGTTCGAATCTCTGACTGTGTAAATTTTTTATTTTCTTTGTTCTTTTTTGCTAAAGATGAATGAATTTAATTACTTTTAAGCCTATTAAATTTTATGCTCGGAATATTCTTTCAAACGAATAGATACTCGAAACTTATTGTTCAGGAAATTTTACGGTGCTCTACCGTAAAAACTATGGTAACACGATTACAGTTAAGAACTTTAATTTTTACCGGTATTTTTGCATACACATTTTAGAACTTTTTTCTCCGTGTAACAATTGCACACTTTTGTAACTGAAAACAAACAGAATTATTGACGACAATGATGCATTATATGCTCACTCTTTAATGCAAATGACCATAAAAGCGAATCTTCACTCCAAAACACTGCATCCGAAGACGGAGTTTAATCAATTCTTTGAGCGGCACGACCACCATGCCATGGGTCGTTCGAGACAAGTTCTCCCCGTGAGCTTTTATTAAGAAATTAAAAAAAAAGTCCATTCCGTCTCTGTTTCATTTCTCATTTTCTAAGCCAATTTTTCCCGAACTTTATAAATAGGTCACTTTTACTCTCAGCCCTACATTTACTTTATAATTGAGCGTGTTCTTTAAGCAATCCGGCTCGAAGGACCAAGCATAGATAAGAAACTTTACGCATTGCACTCCCTGCTTAATAACTAGATCACAATTTTTAAGATTTTCAAATACTAGATAATGTGTTACTACATGTTGACAATAATATCACCAATAAGTAATCATGACTGAATAGAAATCTCTATTTTTGTACATTTAAATCGGCCCCATAGCAAATCCCATAGTAATTACTAAAAAAAACTTATTACCCAAAAAATCTGTACACCAGTGATAATTGAAATTGCTTTTGACGACTTGGCCACAACCACTTACGGATGGATACCTTTTACCTGTCCTGATTAATTCTCAAAAATACATGTAAATTCAAATACAATGCAAACACAACTCAGAAATCGTCGGATGAGCTATAATAATTGCGGTCAAATGCACGAAAGTGAACACCGCAGCTATCAAATACCTTAATGACATGAACATTAAATCTGTAATGAACTTTATGGATCCACAAAATGCCACATTTCCATTCTCACTATTCCTTCATTTACGAAATTCACCAACGGTTAATAAATGTACACGGATTACCATCACTAGGTTCTATACGGTGATGGCCGATCAGGATGAACTTGAATTTGCAGCATCAAAACCACCATTTGAATGAAATTTTTGTTTCTGGCAATTTATTGAGAGAAATTTCCTTTGTTGAACGCAATTTTCAGTGAGAAATTGTGGAACAGTTTTTGAATTACAGCATCCATTCATCGTTTTACCTATACTAGGCTATAAGAGTAGGTAAGGGGAGGGGGAGATGAAATACCACGAATTACTCTTCGATTCTCTATGCCCACGACACAATAAGATTCCCTTCCCATTCGAACAAAAATCACTTTTGGCACGTTTTTGGCACATCGTGCAACGTTCATGGATGTGATTGCTTCTACTCGAGGCTTTGGAATAGGCTTTGCTCGTTTATTCGTTGTCATCAGATTTGATATTTGTCACTTTGTGATGCTATTTCTGCAATGTCCTGCAGAGAATTGTTACCTTTATCGAAAATGCAAGGTTATGTTGAATGTCGAACGACGATAGGGGTGAGATTTCAGAATTTTTCGAATTTTCAATTATTGTAGATAAATTTGTATTGGCAAAGAACCTATTTTGTTAGCCGATAGATATTTATACCATAGAAGCCGTACGATTGCATCACAATTGAGGGCGTTTTTTCTATTTGGCAATTACATCAACATGACAGCAGAGAAGATAGAAGAAGCAGGTAACCATGGTGACGGTGAAAGATTCTTACACGATTGCCAAGTAATTGGCAGGAAATAATCTTATATCCGCAAACAGTGGAAAAGACTCCGATGAATACCAATTTGTCGTGAGAAACTTCTTCAGCTTCAGAAGGTGTTTTTTGTTGAAGTCCTAATAATACCCTGGACCACTATTCAGACCTCCCAAAAGCTGTGACGCAGTAAGTCTACTCTATACTCTGATATTTCCATGTCATCGAAAATATAAATAACTTTCTTCAAATACTTCTCGTGAGGGAGGAGAAAGGGGAGGGGATGAATTTCTTTAGTTGTGGGTTCTGGAAGGTAAAAAATTCTTCAGTGGCGTCTTCTCGAAGATAATTGTCTTCCTACAAAAGCTTCTTTATGATTAAAAGTCGCTTCCCTATGTGGCGTCTTCCCGAAGATAGGTAGATAGGAAGATAGTCTTGGAGGCAACCATTTTCCTTCAAAATCATCTTCGTGAGGAGGATGTTGCGTCTTCTTGAAAGTGATTACCTACCTTCAAAAAGCAACTTCTTGAAGGTAAATTCTTCCTTTGAAAGCGTCTTCTTGGTAAAACGGTGCTTCCTTCAGCGTCGTCTTTTTAAAGAAAATGTGTAGTCTACTTGACGAAAAGTTTCAGTGGCGTCTTCTTGAAGAATATATAGCGCCTTTTTGAAAATAACCGTTTACCTTCAAAATCGTGTTCTTTATGATAAATTAAATCCTTCATTGAAGTCTAAAAGTAACTGTCTTCCGGATGAAAAGTAGCTCCTTTCAGTGGCATCTTCTTGAAGACTATATGGCCTCTTCTCTAAGGTAATCCTCTTTCTTCAACAGCGTCTTGTTGAAGGTAAATTGTCTTCCTTCCAAAGGGTTTTCTTTATTATGTCCCTCAAGCGATATATTCTCTCCGGGACTTTCTAGGCTTTAACCTCGCCGCCCTATATCACTTCACTTTGAGCCCAGTCTAAGTTCAAGTCTTTAATGAATCCTATTATTTACCTGGAGGCTGCTTACCCAACATCGTCTGACGATGAAAACGCCATTCCCAGCTTTTGAACCTTAAGCGACCAAAGGCTTCACAATGGCAGAGGATATGTTCAGTCGTTTCGACTTCTTCCATGCAGAAATTTTTTGTCCTCAGAATCACCCTTCCTTTTGAGGTTTTTATCTGAGACGGCTGTGTCTAGTCAGAAGATCTGTTATCAGTCTTAGCTCGGATTTTCTGAGTGTGTGGTATGTTTTTGTTTTGCGAGTAGTTAATAAATTTGTTCACTTGTCTCAGTCCTGGAAGTTTTGCCAAGTGTGTTTATTTACTCCTGCTTTCCCACGTACTAATGCCTTTGAAGCCTTGTATCCAGGCTAGAGTTATCCCGTTTGTTTTTGGTAATACTTGTTAAGACAACTCCAAATTAGACTCCAGAGTATGTGACTTTAGTGCTTTAAAGGCTACTCGACTTAGTGTGCGTGGAATTCAGTAACATATGTATGTATCTCAACTTGAAAAATAATAAAGCGCTTTTTAGATCCTAAGTTTTGGAAAAAAAAATTTTCAGATGCCCCCTTCGCGTCCTTTCAAATTCTAAACGAGGTGACACAAGGGTGAGTCATTGTAGACTTTCTGCATTAAGTTGATTATATTAGATATATTTATTTGTATGTCTTCCACATATAAATGAATATTCACATCGTTAATAATATATATGATTAATAAATAGGCAAAACAGAAATGGCCCTACGATGGAGCCCTGCGATACCTCACTAAAAACGCTGAATAGCGAACTCCCGAACTGAAAAAATTCAACATTTTACTCAACTTGAATAAAACAAGATTTCTATAAACCAAATCAAAACCTTTGGTAAAGTCAAGCATGATTGGAACTGTCATGAAATCATGGTCCAGGCAGAAGGGACATCAGTGGGGACCTTCAATATAACAAGTTTCGCAAATTTGACCAAGATTGCTATAATTTATTGTATTTGGTTATATAATAATGTATATATAAGGGGAGCTAGCAAGTGAAGGTTCCAAGTAAATAATATTTTCCCTCTTACCAATTAGCATATCATTCCTATGTGTAAAGGTCAAAGTTCATCTTTAGGTATTCTTGAACATCATGAACCAATGTACATTCATCAATAATGTCTGAGATTAAGGTTCGGTTGCATCTGATCTCAGAGTTACAAAACTCCTCCTAATCAATACTGACCAAAGGATTCGGCTCCTTACCAATCTTTTGGGACATTATGAAGTTATTTCGAATTCCCAGTTATAATTTTCCTGCTACACTTATTTAACTTTAAGAAAAGGGATCTTTTCATCCTCTTGGATTAACATCTAAAACCAAAATCTCCAAAGCAGTATTTTACATCCGTTTTCAAAACTTATAGATATAAGTTTCTGAATACATAAAGTTTTTGCATGAATTGAAATTCGTCTATATATGTATATATTCGGATGCACGACCAGGTGGTATTATAAACCACCTAAATCAGTTCAGGTATATGCTCTCATACCGGATGCAGGTATCATTCGAAAGCCTTGGTATAAACCAAACGAGCTAGATAATACATGGTAAACGGATGATGGAATATGGTCTATTGGTGTCATGGCTTTATACATCATGTATGTGAAGCTTAACGCATGCAATTTGAATAACAAAATGTGACATATCTTATACAATCGCAAATATTCGGTCGCTTGTTTGCTTCTCATTACGGGCGAATACATCTAAATCTATTAGAGGTAGGTATAATTGCGTTTGATGAGGGCGCTAGAGAGTGCTGGTGGATAGACAATTTCCCATGTGAAATTAAACTTGATGTTCAACCCTCCCGCACTACTAATTAATCCATGACGTATTTGTTTTAGAACAGATGTAGTGGAGTTTAGTTCAACTCTGACGACGAATACAAAGTTCGCCTGAATAGATAGACTCACATTGGGTTCATGTTAAATGGCAGCAACTGATATGTGACTCCAGCGATGCGATTAAATTAAAAGAGACGAAACATTCATGTATAACATTGTGTACGGAGTATATTGAAATGAACAACGTAATGTACATTAAAATCTCAATTTAAATCATTAAAAGGATGAGGAAACCTACCAACAGGGACAGAGGTGTACGTTAACAAATTGTCTGTACAAATTTTGTTCGTTTTTCTTCTGTTCCTTGTTGACATGGAAATTTCGAGAGTACAAAGATGAGTGGTCCCTTTACCCCAGTGAGGTTGACAAAGCCTTTTGTGGTTAGAGTTCAGCGCAATTGAAATTGAATTTAGAAAACTACTAGGTGTTGGACTTGACATAAAATTTGAATTACAAGAGTTCACACGGAATTAAGTGTAATTGAAAGGACGATACAAGTTTTTTTTTATGTACAGTATAGTGCTACGCTTAATTAACCAACACGAGATGGATACGATAGTTTCCGAAATTAAAATAAGTGACCAATGAAAAACTTTATAAATGATGTCAGTAAAAAGTTTCTGATATATGTAGGTCAAAAATCGCTGTATCGATTGTGCGAACAACTGAAAAGTCGCCATCACGTTACTTTAAAAGCATACCTAAATTGTTTCCCTCTTATTTAGTCGATTGGTTGTCGTCTTATATGTCAGGTCGCAACACGCAGCCTATTCTATTACAAGAAGCTGTTTTAAACCAAATTTCTGCAACCTAAGGAGTGCCCCAGGGCGGCATCTTAGGCTCGCTCCTCTTCAGTATGTATATCAATATTGTTTCCCTTTTTCTTTCCAACCCCCAAATTCTGTGTTATGGAGATGATGACAAAATATTTCGTACTTTTTCGTAGAACTCTGACTGCGGTCTGTTAAACACTGATTAGGCTACGTTTTGTGAATTGTCGGCTAGCAAAGGCCTTCCCTTAAATGCCAGTAAGTGCACTGTTTTAACCTTCCCGCCTAGCAGACGCCATTTACCCTTTGGATATTCTGTGGATGCAACGATCTTGAGCAGAGTTGATAAGACTAGGGATATGTTGATTGTTGCTATAGTTTTGGGGTTTAATATCAATTCAAGGTTTTGAAACTTGCATTTTCACACACACTTGCATACAGATGTTTCTCCTTCTCGAACACATATACATATATAATAAATTTCTAACCACACAATGATTTCAAAACTAATTGTATTTTGCATGAAATCTAATTTTTTACTAAAATCAAATGTTGGCTTTCGACCAAAATCCGAGCTCGTGTCAATTTTCATCCGAAAAGGATGCATTTGTAGCACTTTAACTCCAACAGTGAGGTGCTGTTAATTAGCATAACGATAAACATATTCTGATGTGGTCAACCAAAACTAAATATTTCCCCGAAACTATTGCTTTTGCCTGCCTGGGCAAAAAGTCAAAACGTGAGTGTCGGCGGGAAAAGGTAAATGTACAAAAATATCAAGGAAATCAAGTATGGATGATACCCAAAATTACATAATTCTTGGAGTTGATACTTAGCAGGATCATACTTTTGCAGAATGAGTTCCCATAATGTCCGCTCTGCTAGAATTAATTTTCAACTGTTCCCCGAGGTTTTAATCAAAGTTCAGTGAAATTTAATTAATGAAGCTTCTCTACACTTTGTCTTTGGTAGTTTTGGGACGGGTCGATTTAGTTCTATTCAGAACAGTGTTTGTCTGAACATCGGTTTCAATTGGACTAAATTATACCAAAAATTTCCATGATTATGGTTTTGAAGATATTTGATTTTCATTAGAGGATTTCAAGAGGTAATTTAAGATAAGACAAGTGTAATCGGGATCTAAACTCTTAAGATTTCTGCCGACTTATTTATTTAACAAAAGTCAAGAAACTTAATTCGTTTGTTCAGCAACTACCCGGAAAGTAGTTGTCAACTGAGGCGGTTATTAAGCCTCTCTTATGTTTGTTTGTAAGGTGTGATATTTTTTTTTTCAAATCTCCACATTTTAAGTAATCAAGTAAGTGCTCTTTATAAGATGAGTGCCTGAAAGGAAGGTGAAAGGGAAGCTTTTGTTTATTTAAGATAAGTCGGGCACAATACTACAATCATGTACTGTAGTACGGGTTAAGTACTTGAGCACCTGACAGACACCGGGTACGTTTGTATTGTAATAAGAAATTAGATGTATGTAGGTGTAAGAATCTGAAAGATAAATGCCTCGATAGAGAAAGTTGTACAGAGAAACAGTCAAACGAATCTTGATCTTAAGGAAGGTGCCGACTTTTGGCAAATCGTTAAAAGGCAAAGTAATTTGAAAGCGAAATAAAACTCATTTTACTTCTCTCAACAGTAAGACAATTGAAGAAAGCGCGCGAAAGGTAAGGTGGTAAGAAAAAGGGGAAGTTAGATCTTAGTATAACAACCAAACCCATGAATTTTCTTTTCGGGCGCATAACTCGGAATCCGTATGAACTGAAGGTAGACACTAAATATTTTGAAAGACACAACAAAAGATAGACAACAGACAAAATTTTCCAACAAAAGCCCCGGAGAAATTTATTTAAGGGCTAGAAATTGTTGTCTACCTCATTAAGTTAATTGATATGAAATTTACCTTTACCTGACGAGAGAGAAGACTTGTTGGCGCAGAACATTTTCATTCGCACTTTTATCCATTCAGTTCACTGTTTTGTGTGGCAGTTATTTGAACTGTGCCGGACTATCATCGTCAGAGTTTTAGAAATTGTTCATTAAAGAAATTTTTTTTTTTGTCTAAGTACGCAAAGTTTCAGAGTTTGTTCCCCCTTTTTCTTAACTTTACTGATTAATTTTTATGCTTTGAAAAGTTTTTAATATCTTCCTTTCCTTTCTTCCAGGTCAACGATGGACTTCGAATCCTGCTGGTAAGTGGCAATCTTGTTTTTGTTTTTTGACGATTTGTTTTTCACTTCTTGTTAACATGAATAAATAAATGAATGAGAATTGGTGGTGCAACGAAGCTAATTAAGATCTCCACTTGGTCTAAGTAGTAACCCAAGGAAATAGAACAAAAAAATAGCCCTAAGATACAACCGAGACGGAATTGTGGTTAAACATTGTGGGCACCAGAGATGTAATTGCTGAACATTTCAAATAGCGACGAGCTCTTTATGCACAATTGAATTTTGAAGTTGTTTAAACGTAAGAGTTTGCCGCAAATGTACTTTGAATATTGTTTCAAACACAATAAAACAGGAACGAATTTCATGCTTACCTGAGCGAAGTTTACTGTTCTGCGAAAAATTACGCAAATAGTTTCTTAAAAGTTCCAGTAAAAGTGAAAAAATTCCTCTAGGTTGGAACTTATAAGAACACAATCCACATAAGTTCCACATTTGTCTGTAGACATATTTAGGTTTTTGTTTTACATATTTTGTTGTAACAAAGCGGGGTTCGAATAGAGTAGTTGAGTGGCTTATTCGAAAGAGCATGCTAATATCTGAAGGGGAATAATTCGTATTTTTAGAAGGGTTTTATGTCAAGGGGGACTGCTGTAGTAATCCGTGGGGGTTGAAAGGTGTGAAAAAATCAATTTATTAAGCATCATTGGATGATTGTCAACCACCCCTTCCCCCTTATTGGCTGATTTTTCATTTTGGTTACCGTAAATTCAAAAGTGCCTTTTTCCGGCGAGAAATGGCAATACATCGGAATTATCGAATTTTTAATCTCTTGGAAGTACAGGTCACCCAGGCAGACAAAAAATCGGCCAATCACGACTCTACTAACCTACAATCCAAATAACCCGATTGTAATTAAAAAAAACTGAAATTATTTTTCTATTACTTGGGTTAATTCTTCTCGTGTTTTTGACTAAATACCCCCCCCCCCCCAAACACCCCCAAACACCCCCCCCCCCAAACACCCCCCCACACACACATGGTTTAACTGAGCATTGCCACGAAAAAACAGTATTTGTTTTATATGATATTGTCAAAGGTCATGGGATGCCTTATGATGCTAAAGCAAAGCTTTGGAAGGAACGGCATTAAGGGAAATCGATCGCAGGGATTTTAGGGGGATGAAAACTGTTTGTACTATTTTTTCTATATTCTGTAGTTGTAGGAAATATGATCAAAATATAACGGCACAATTCCAAGTTATTCACTCCACTATAGGAGTCCTAAGCTGTTAATTTATCATTATATACAATTTCCCTCCGCAGTTGGAGATAAAAAATGTTATTTTTTAATTTAAGAAAAATATTTTGAAGTAATGCACTTTCAAAATTCGAAAAAAAGGCGCGACAACAACCCTAACCTTGATCCCGTAGGACTTTTAAACTGATATTCTTGGTTTCTCTTGATTGTGGCTCAAAAACTAAAAAGTGATAAAAAATTTTGAAGATAATTTTTTTTTTTAATTTAAGAAAAATATTTTCTACCTTTAAAATTCCAAAAAAAGGGCCGAGGAGCCCTTCATCTAGTAGGGTCTTAGGCTGTTAGTATTGGAGTCAATTGGCTGTGCTTTGAATCATAATAGGTAGAAATGAGGAGATTTTTAATTTTACTAAAATATACAAAAAACATATAAATTTGAAAAGTAAAGGGTGCGATCAACTCTTTTTTCAAACTTCTAACTTAGACTCTTATTGTTCGAGAAAGATAATGTAAAAAAAACTTTGCTGGTTGATTATTTTGTTTGATCCTGTTTACATTAACCCGTTCATATTCAACGAAATTTTCCATAAAATGAACTTGGAGAATACTGTAGAATCCCTAAGAATAATAATTTCAATCATATAGAAAGTCTAGCTTTTGTTGTACCCCGTAATTTAAGGTAATAAAGTTGTCCTTTTAACACCCCTGCTACGATGCAAGTATTATCAATAAATATTGTTAGGATACGACAGCTATAAAGGACAAAAGTTCTGAAAAAGTTTTTTTGGCCATTTTCACACGCTCCAATGTTACGTAATCCTTCACATTAGGTAAGAAGTTATGGCTGAGTCCATTCATTGGACAGGGATTAGAAAGCATTTTCGTCTAACTTACCTGTACAATACTGAGGGACATATCACACCGTACAGGTATAGCATGATATCGTGTATGACCCAATTTATAAAATATTACCAAGTGCTGAAAGAGAAAGTCAGCTCCGTGCAATGTATGTTAGTGATTTATATCCTCCTCCGGCGTCCGGAGTGCTTACTCTTTTTCGTCTATCTTTATCTGCGGAGAGTTTATGCATATATATATATATATATATATATATATATATATATATATATATATATATATATATATATATATATATATTCGTCGGTCGGTCTGGCGTGCGTCCTATTTAGAGCATTTATACAAATGAAGCTTCCCGGAACTTATCAGTTAGCTGGAATTCAAACGTATGAAGGAGGCGCCTTGTGTCCTAACCTTCTTTCATGTTGTTCTTTTCTGTGAATAACTTTCTGCCATTCCATGGATGGCGGATAAGGACTGTACGAAAAACTTGCTGCAAGTTACTTTTTGGTCATTAAACCTAAAGCCAAGTGAGTTTGATTTATTAAGAGAGTGGGAGTGGTGTTTGGGACAAACTTTTATTACTTTTAGGTTTGTCTTCGTTACCATTTTTATCCTCCCTTGGAGAAATATTAATAACAACAATTGGTTATTGTTATTATTATTACGCAAAGTTTTTCCCATGCAAACGGTTCCGATACAGTCTCTTGAATTTTGTCAGAGTTGGGGCTAATTTGTTTCGATTGCCAGATAAAGCGATTAACGTTATCTCCAGAAGGGCAAAATTATTGTAATTCAACGAACGAATATACCTTCGAGAATTGCGTGCTACTAGTCAGTCAGCGCTTGATTGAACAAACAAGAATCAGGTAGATTACGTTTAGTACATAGTCCAGTCAGTCAAGTCCGTGTTTTTAGGTTAAACGCTTAAGGCCTATTCAGATTCAATTTTGGTTCAGCCGGATTGCTGAAAATATCTTGTTTCCGGTTTTTTTTTCAATTTACGCGCTAACTTTTAATCGGTGTATCTATAGGCGTTTTACGCAATAGGTATCTCTGAATGGTCGAGTGCATCAATAAATATTAATCGTGCCCATAAGGAATCGTTAAGGATGAATGATAAAATCAGGTAACTGCTGTATTTTCAAGTGGACGTAAATCGATTAATATGAATCATAAATTGAAATGCAACATCATGTAAACTTAAATGGTAATTTGGCTTCGAAAACGATTGGGCCGAAAGGTAAGTTTACCAACCTCCAAACTCGCTATTTATTTCACTCGCCTACAGGGTCTTTAGGGATTTTTGCTCATGCGATTATTGAAGGATACTTCAGTGAAGAACCAGTTTAAACTTTTTCTTTCAAATATTTGAATTATTCCAAAGTATAGGAACTGGAATGAAACTTTATCAGTTTCACAACAACTGTAATAAGTGAAAATCACTCATTATTGTCGTTAATCAGAAATACAGCCAAAAGTGACGTAAAAATATATTTTTGCTTGAAAGCTGTTATGTGATGGATGCGAAAGCAATCCACTTTTTGTTATTTCCCTTTTAAAACAGGTAACTTCTATACCGCCTATGAAAAATAAGTCAACTGATGATCAATTGTTTGACGAAAGTATAGAATTAGTTAAAGAGCCAGTCTTTTGAGAATCCTGTATAAATAAATGTGGTCTAAGTCAGCTTGTAAATTGTGCCAAATTTTCATTTTCAAGTTATAACAAAAAGTATCAATAAGTTGAACGTTGGAAAGGTTATTATGTTTATAAGTCGTAAAAAATATAATATTTAAAATTCTTCAATATTTTTAAATGTCGTCGTACGTCAATAATGGACTAAGACCACTTTCATAATTATGGGCACAAATATAGTATGCGGCAGAGATGAAAATTTGTTTTTCGAATAAAGGTAAAAGCTAAAAAATTAATTAAATTGAAAAATCAAATAAAAATTTAATTGTTATTTGAAGAATTATTTGCAAATAATTATTTATTATTGTTGCTCCTTATTTGAATTTCAAGTAATTATTTGTTATTCGATGGTACATTATTTTACAATTAAATAACTAGCCGTTATTTAATGAATTATTCCCAAATAAATATTTGTTGTTCGATTACCGAACAATTATTTGTTTTTTTTCACTGTGGCATTTCAACGTTACACATTTAAGCGCAGCGTCACAATATGAGTATCAGTGGAGAACGGCAAGCGTATCTTCGAATAGAAAAAAAGAGCAGAGGGCGTGCGTAGTTCAAAGGCGCATTGTCTTTACACTCCTTTTATTCGATCTTATTTTCAAACAATTATCTTTTAATTTAAAAATATTTTTCAAACACTTCACTTTGTAATACACAAGACACTTTCATATCTACGGGACTTAGGACTTTCTGCTCAACACTTGTAAATATTGTTGGAATCTGAACGCACCCCTTTTTGAATGAAAGTTTGAGTGTACCCTTATAATGTTACTTGCTATTTTTCATTTCAGCTTTACACGGTATCTGTGTAAAAATTTATATTAATTAAATCATTATTAATATTGGAATGAGGTGATAAAGAAAATATGATTCTTGAGGTTTTCAACAGGATTCTGCGCCAGCCCCTAAATTGACGTAAACATGGCTGGAAACCAAAGATTCCGAATTCATCAGATAGCAGGACTCGCCCACCTCGCGGCAACCCTTGTTTTTTTCTGCTGACAACAGATCACGATAAATAAGGTCACGGGGATTATAGAGAAAATTTCAGTTGTTCGGAATCTACGTTAAATTGTAGGTCCATTTGCAATGTTTGTTTTGAATCGGCTTAAGTTTTTCTCCCGCCCCATGTCTCACAAGGTGTCGTGGTAAGGTATATTCACTTCTAATTTTTTTTATTGCAGAAGACTTAAGATCAGAGATCTTGCACACAATAAGGATCCAAAGATGTTCTGTTTTTTTCTTTTTTTCAAAGTTTCTGATATTTTTAACCGGAGAGCTAAAATTATTGTTCTTGTTCCTCTTTAAATTTGGAGAGAAAATCGATTTGGGTGTTTCTTTATCTCTTGGCTACTCTTAATTATCTTTAAAGACCTTCTAATTCAGTTTGTCTACAAAACGAGGAGAATTCTCATCTACTTCTTTTCTTTCTTATCCATTTTTTTGAGACTTTAAGATTCCCTCTTTTCATCAAATGTTGAAATAAATCGATTTTGATTTGCTATTTTATTAGCAGCACTCAGTAGTCTTCATTGATCCAATTTAGAAAGTCTGTAGCTTTAGGATGAAAAGATTGCGTATTCTTTGACCTTTTCGATCTTTATTGTTCATAGAAATGCTTGAAGATTTGCATATGCGATTGCTGCGAGTCAATAGCATCATCTAAGGCTTTTCCGAAATCCTATTCTAAATTATGTCTTTCCTATATTGAATACCCGAAATGTATCACGCTCATCTCTTAACTTAACAAAATTTCATCTATAAAAATAAATATTTTCTACAAAAAATTTTTATTTCCAACGTAATAGTTTCAGTCTTACGTGAAAAAGGTAACTATCTACTAAAGAACTAACTTTACTTCGATTTTCCCCCCGCACATAATTCAAGATGAATTCGAGTCTTAAAAACTCATAATATCTGCTTTATGGCACTATACATTAGGGTTGTACGATAAAGCAATGTAATAAATTCGATTTTAGATGGCTATTATGGTCAATTTATTTCTAGTATATCCTAATAGCATCCTAGCAGCACCTGAGGTGATGAGTTCTGTACGTCTATACCATGCAATAATCGGTTGCACTTAACGTTGCATTTGACCCGTATATAGAGTGGATTGCATACGAAATTATCTCATAAACTCTACAACCTTAAACGTAATTGAGTGAATCGTAAAATATCTTTTTTATACGAGTAAAAGTGGGAAAGCTTTATTTTTCTGTACGTTAGATGGGAGGACATCATTATAGAGGTTGTCTTGAATGCTGGTAGATAGATTGCTTAAAAGGAAACAAAATTGTCGAGAATGATAATTAGTGTTACAAATCATAAAGTGTGTCATATAAAATGGGTATGTGTAAAAGAGAGGATAACAGATTTTGATGAATTTAGTGTGGGTGGATTTCGAATGAATTCATTTAGGGCGAAACATAAATCCATTGCGTAGATCGAGGAGAAAAAAATATTCACGTTTGTGTGTTAGCAGATCGAGTTGATCCCCGACAAGGTTCATTGAAAAATTATCTTTTACAATACTATTGTTCATTAAACTCGCGTATATTTACTCTAGCTAAGTCTCGAATGTAAGTTCGGCTTTTCTTCTTATTTAGGTCTATATTTCTCAGTTTGCCGTTTGTTATCTGCTCATATAGGGTCTTCTGGTATGACCGAGGAAAGAAGAACGCTTTGAACTTTCTGTTGAACACCGTCCATGTGTTTATCAAGTTCCGTTTATTCGGATACCAGAGTAAGACTTTCCCTCTCAGTAGTTTGGTTACGACGGTTGTCTGTTTTATCGAATCCATACTTATCTACAAGCTCATGAATTCTCTCCAGGAATAGCACGACATCTCCGGATCCATCGAAGTGTACGTTCCACTTACGGGTCTTCCCACGACGTCCATCTGCCTTCAAGATGGTGGAGGCAGTGGTTTTGGGAATCCGATATTCGTGGTGTCCCCTGGCGTCTGCTGCGGAATCCCGTACACCCAAGCTGTCAGCCTGTTGCTCAGATCATCGAAGGTTCCGGTGATGCCCTGTCGTAGGTCTACTAAGGCTCCTTCTAGCTCTTCCTTATTCAACTTGTACATCAACGAAACCTTCACCTTTTCCTTCCGGGTTTAATATAATGTAATATTTAGTCCTATTTTGCAATGTATTGTGATAAGGTAATCCTAACAACATACCCCTATCTTTTCATATTACAATTTTTCTCTTTTTGTATCAACAAGGGAAATATAAGAACGCAACATTTCCTTAATACCATCTACCTTTTTCCCATTTAACTTTCAACCTAAGCATTTTGAATCCAGCTTAGTATAAAGCATAGAACAAAACCGAGCGGAAATAAATGGTCTAACGGATTTATATAGATTACTATTGCGTTACAAAACATATGGGATAAGCTTATGGGAAATGTCAATCTCAAAAAATATAATTGCGGTTTATTATCAGGAGGTTATCTTTTCTGGAATATATATGTGAGTCGCACGTCATTCCTTTTCAAGAAAATTAAGATACTAAAAACCAAACAAACAGAAGCGGGTTGATAAACGAATGTGAAGATAAAACAACTCGAAATACGAACGAACAATCCAAAGAGAACTTTGTCTGCAAAAATGGCAGGATAAATCAACTCAATTCTTAACTTCACTTAGCCATTTCTTATTTTCCGGAGGACTCTATACCAGACAGGTACAATATATACATTGATGAAATTTGATAGGGCGGAAGATTCAACAAAAGCCACAGCCAATATAGTACCTACTAACCCAGAGTATGTATTTCAAATCGAATTCAAAACGGGAACGTTACCATCTCAAATCCTGCGGAAGGAATCCTTGAAATTCATCTAAATAAATTTTCATTTCCTTGGTGGATCCTTTTTTTCCGATTCACTCTCTACTCTACTTTTCTTGCGTATCCACATTCTTTTGTGCTTGTCTTGATTTTCAGTTTTTCTTTTTTTATTTTAAATTCAAGGCTTTAGCTTCTATACCATTCTCATCTTCCCGGGAAAATTTATATCAAACTTTACATGATGCGGAGAGATATTTCACTGCACCCACTATATCCTGTCCAAGGAAAGATAGAGAAAGCCAACTTAACTTTGAAAGGTGGGAAGGGATAAAACTTGCATTTGTTTCCTTCCCAAGAGAAAAGAAAAGGTTTTGCTCGAACGGCTTCTTAGGAAGTTTTCTACCAACAAATTGCGCGATGGAATAAAGTGAAGATTTATCAAAGAGAATACACACAAAAAAAAAACAACGACAGCAACACGGACCAAGAGGCAAGACATGATACAAGAAAATAGAATGCTATAACTTCGAATGTTTGTATCGAGAACTTAAACTTCATTGAAAGCTTTTTAAATCTGACTTTCCTGCCCTGGAAGTTTAAGACGCTAATCGGTCTCTGTCTGACTGTTTCCAAGCAAGTAAGTTTTTCTTTTAAATATTTTAGTAGTTATAACACCCAGTTGCGACAGCCTTAAACGAACAGGAACAACAGCGACAACAACAAAGCATAGAGTAGAAGTAGAGTAGAAGACATATAAAAGGGTTCACAGACCATTCCCGTAAACTGCATTCGTTCCTGGACAGATGGCCTGAAGGCTGTAAACGTTACAAGTTTCATCGTAAAATTAGAAATGGAAATGACGATACATTTTCTATGCTGTAAAGTTACCGTTGTAACATTGCTTTCGTTTCCATACTTCTGTAGCCATTTGAGCATTCATGAAGATTGTGGAGCTAATAGAGTTGCTCCCATAAATTATTCAAGCACAGACAGAAAGTTTTTTTTATTTCGTTAGAGTTAGGGTAGTCTCGAGGGTAGAAAAGTGTCGGTTTATTGGTGAATACATTTGTGATGTTGAGTTACTGTCAGTATTCAATATTTCAGTTTGAAAATCGAGTTAAATAAGTGGAAGGTGAACCCTAATCTACAGATAAAATTGAGACAATATTGTTTTCAAATTGAATTTATTTTTGAAGTTTTAAAATTGCTCAAATATTTCCACTTGTAAATCTCCTAACCTCACTTGCTTTTAAATCGTTCGCATAGAATTGTCAAATTAACACAACGTTCATACCATAATTAATGCGGCGAAGAGGGCCTTGGAGAAAGTCCCCGTGCCTAACGGAACGAATAGAAACCTGGATGTTTAACAGCGACAATAGTTCCGGGCAGTCGACAAAATCCTGCACGATGTCAAAGATAGAAGAAGTTCGAGATCTGTTGTGCCCATCCTTATGTCCAAAGAGAGAAACCTAAACGTGCCTTTTTTGGTACGAATCAATCAGCGGAGAATAAAACCATTTCAGACTCCTTCCGCATGGCCTACTACAAACTTGGAAATTTGTGAAGAGATTATCTTCTCGCGCATTAATTACTTGGCTACGTTATGGAGGTATAACTAACACTTGAGAATATTTTGATGAGAATCGCCGCATCCTAAAAGACTGCTTTTAGCTCTTCCGTTCAGTAAATGCTTCTGAGGCAAAGTAGCCTTCTCATATTTAATCACTTTAAAATAAACTGGCTACAATATTAAGTGATCTTTAGCTAGGTACACCAAGAATGCATTCCATTAGTGCATTGATGTTTTTTTTGAGCCAAAATATATAGACTTATAACTGTATATGCACTATACCACAAAACAAACATATTCTCAGCTTTAAATAATGGCATTACACAGGGCTCAGTCTTTTCACCACTACTGTTTATTTTATATATATAAACACAAAAGTAGTGTGTTTACTAATGACAGCGCTGTGGAAATTACACAATAAAATAAAAGCGTGCAAGACGTGTTAACTCTTTTATTCAGCGAACATAAACATTGCTTGCGACTTTTAAAAAGAACCTTCAACGGGATACATATCTAAATATTACTATTTTCAAAGGACAACATTGTACGTAGCAAGAGTTTCAGGGATTTATTCAAATTTAACTTTGCCCTTTGTGCCCCCTTAAAATGATTTTCTAAGACCACATGCTGCACATATAACTAATATTTGTTCTCGGGTTTATTTAATTTTCAGAATGTTTTCTAGAATTATGAAAGAAACGCAAAGTAAGCATTTGATGCAATTACCTCAATTGTGGTTAGGGTGTGGGAAAAGTACACAAACCATTAACAACCAGCAAAATGAAAACAAGTTCCACACAAGGGAGAAACGGGGGAGAATACTATAGCAAGTTGCTGGTAAGGGAACCAATTCTGCTCGCATTTTCTGTTTGTACACATATGAAATCTCAGCCACTTAAAGTCCTTCTATTTACGTTTACATAGTGTATGAAAACGTGAAATGTGGTGCAGATTTTGTTCCCATTATGCGACGACTTTTAAACATCAACTTCGTCCCATTACGTCACGTTTATTCTGAAACTCCTAAATGGGTCGGATATAATCCTTCGTACATTTCCACCGCACCGTTTCCCTTGTGGAAAATCCTTCATATCAGGATCAACTTTCGCTGAAGGTTTTTTTTTTTTTTTTTGAAATACCGATGAAAAGACAAGTATATTTCATCACTTTCCTCTTACTCCTTATTGTCCCTCGTTTTTTTCCTTCTCTCGACCATAGCTGATGCTATCCTGTGCTTCACAACGTAAAGTAAATGTATGGAAAATGGGGAGACTTAATGTAACCCCTCTCTGTCCGGAAAGTCTCAATCCTCCTGCCTTCATCCACCTTTAGATTCTATTCTTCAACTAAAGGAAGTCAATGTTGAGTCCTGGATGGTTGCTTACATGTTGTCGGCCTGCTTCTAGTGGTTAACGGCTCGAAGGAAGGAATTCATTGCTCCTTACTTAAACATACAAACATATATAAAGTACAAACAACATAAACAAAATGTTGTTTACTCCGGAAAGTTGTCAGTTGGATTATAAGCATGGCATGATACCTTCTAAAACTGCCGGAATATCTGCTCTTCTATGTGCTGTCGACCGAATGATGTAAAAGCAATAGGCAGCTTGTCTGTAAAAGCGCGCGACTGAATAGTATAGTTCAAGAGCGACTGAGTTTTTTTTTCTGAAGTGAATTTAAGGAAAGTGGTTGGAATTGTTTTTTTTTTTCCAGTACACCAATCTAAGGAAATTATATTATAAACGTACTTGCTGGCAGCTTTTCTCTGAAGTAGAAAATTAAACCCCTCGGCTGAATAATGAAAGGAAAAGAAATCCATGAAATTCGTGCCCGATTAGCAGAATTTTTAAGGATAAGTATTGAAGCGAATTTGAATTAAATAGTTTCATAAATTTTCAGTACAGTTAATTGAAAATTAAAATTAATAATTAATAGAGGAAAGCCTAGTATCAGATTAGAGGAAAGATAAGGTACTCAGAAAACTATGAATCTTCTTTAAAGGAAGTCCTAGGGTTTCATTGCACACCTAATCTCCTTGATGGTTAGGGTTATTTAGGGTTGTTTAAAAGAAATTTGTCCTCAAGTCTTCTTTGGTCTTCAACGGAGTGCCCTCTTCAAGCCTTGGAGATATTAGTTTTCAATGTATCCTTCGATCCTCAAACAAATTGTGTAGTTCTCAACGCTTTCTTCGATCCTCAATGAACTTCTGGTGTTTGAAAGAGATTAGTCCTCACGTTCAGGTCGTTGATCCAACTAGTTTCCTAACTTGAAAAATTAATGGACAACGATTTATTGAAAAATACTATCAAAAAAATTCCTATACCAAATTTAATTTTTCAATTTTTCTTTTCATCAAAGAACTAAATTTTGTTATTTTTTAATAAAAAAATTGTCTAAACCTACTTTTTAACACGTAATTCACAACAAATGAACGGAACCGAAATTATATAAACCGATAACATTTAACACGTTTTTGGTACGACAATCGTGTTGCCACCACATTACAACCAGATAAGTTTACTTTACACGCGTCAACAATTTGTATAGAATCTTATAACTTTGGATTTGAAATTTGTCTGTTTAAATTTTATTACAGATTTGTTTGCCGATTTGCTGCAGATTAAATTTAAAAAAATGTCTTGATCTTGTAGAAGGAAATAGTATTTAATTACAAAAAAAAAAATACACAGCAATTATATTTTCCGCTTTCTAGTTCTTGTAACCCCTTATGCGACTCTCGTATGAACGATATATTTTCTTGCTATTGTATCAAGAAGAGATGCTCCTATTCTCTAAATACAAGACCTTAGAGCTCAATCAAGCATACAGCATATATCAAAAGAAGGTTCTCAAGATTAATTCCAAATGAAAACGACCTGACAGAGCACATATGTCCGCAAAATAAAACAAGAAAAAGAAATATACAACCAACTGCAACTTCATATTACAAATCGTGCATGGGCACATCACCGGTAAAGTGCTGACCATCATCAGTTTCTGGAGCTCTTCTCTATTGAAATGCCGCAATTATTTCCTCTGGTCGCAGAATTAAATTCTTTTTTTCTGAGAGAAGCCAAATGACAACGCATTCTAAAGGGGTGAAATAGAACACAAAAAAAAAAATACGCCGAGGAAAACCAACTACAAGGAGAGGGTGACACTAACATTAGTTTTAGTGTGTGGTGCTTCTGTAGCCTTGTGGGGCTCAGGAAAAGAACACATGAGCTCAGGCTAGAAGGCAAAACATTGATGGAGTGGGGGAAAAAGAGAAGGAGACAAAAGAGGATAAGAGGAGTGTCAGACAATGGTGGTGATTGTAGGGTGGGGGAAATAGAAAAGCAATGGAGTTGTTCAGTAACAATTTCAATTTGTGACGATAAATTGTGTCGTCATTCAAATTGAAAATTTACTTCAGCGTAAATTCGTTGATCGACTATTATCGTTACTCGCGGCAATTGGTAAACAAGCTAGATTTTCTTATACCTTATCGGTCACATTTGTGAAACAAATGAAAGTCGCTCGGAAAGTGCATCCATTTTAGTGTAAATAAACATAATTTTTACACTAGCTGGATGATCAATAAAAAAGCCGGTGAAAACCTTTCATCATTTTGATCCCATATACACACATCCACTCCGCATGAAATCTTTTCATCCACTTTTGATATAATCGATCACAAACATGAAAACACCCTCGACAATAGCCAAAGACATATTACAGTATCCGGAAAATCGCTTAGTTGAAGATTTTTTTCTTTCTTCGCCTTTTCCTTTCAGACTGATTTTCTCCTTCTGGTATAGACAGCTCGGGTCCCTTTGGGAATAAGTTTTGTGATGAAATAAAAATCAACCACAAGTCGGCAATAACTTATAGCGACAGCAGCAACATAAAAGCATTGTAGCACTCTCCACAAGTCTCCTGAACTAAAGACTGAGAGGCGAAAACCAAAAAAGGGAACATCACATAAAAGGGCTGGCTGGCTGGCTTACTACAGAAAACCCGGATTCCCCGTCTGATATAGGGCGATGAAATTACATTAAGAACCGTACCGTCCTCTACCACTTCTATTGTTCGTAAGTACCATTACTTTCCTTTTTTTTTTTACTGGAAAATATCCTTCGCGCCATATGTGGACAAGACATCAATGTCATAGGGAGTTAAGCGGCATTTTCCTTCCGGTTCTATTCCTTGTGAGTGAGATAGAGTAAAAATAAAGTGAAATGAAAATTGAAGAGGTGGCGGGAATAAAGTCAGAACGACGAAAGGAATCAGGCTCCCGATAGGGGGGAAGAATAGAGAAAATGAAAACTTGACAAGTAGTGAGCAATTGGAAGAATGATGAGGTGAAATTATTTGCGGAAAAATTAATGGGAATCCCATTTCCTGTTCGGATCCCCATACATGTCAACTAAAAAGGGAGCAGTCATTTGCTGTCCCCCCATTTTCAGTTTCAGACAATCTCTTCAATAAAACTATCTTTCGTGCATTCACACATTTTGACTTACATTTTGTCACGAATAATTGAACCCAACAATTCTCATAAGAAATTGCGAAAAATTAATGAAAATTTTATCCGAATTGTATGTGCTACGAAAAATTTAAGCTTGGCATCAGACCGAAATTGGTTTTTTTAATTTCCTATCGACAGGTTCATTTCGATTGTATTGAACAAGTTTGGAAACTAAGGCATCGACAATTGACGTCGTTTAAAAATTTTGTCGAACTCATTGAAAACGCTAACACAAAGTTTTTGGAGATTAAAAACTTTTATTCCAATTTTGGTTTATTTAACCCCTAGATGGGTGGGTAGCAGTAGGGGATCTACGTGGAGGGGTTTGGATTCAATCTCTCGCCCCATGAGGACGGTAATTTTCATTTTTCTTAATGAATATTCGGAACATATGTCATTGGCGAAAATATTTTATTGAAATTATTGAAACATATAAATTTTTTGTCAACAACAGCATTTGAACTCTCTCACTAGGGCGGTGCTTTTACATGCTCCTTTTTTTAGGAAAGTAGTTGTATAAGCGCCCTGTTTCAAATCGTTCTTTGAGTTCCAAAATAATTACTCTCTAACTTCGGCAATTTTATGATATTTCCTTAAAACTGATCTAAATGTATTTATACAACCAGAAATATGAGAAAATGAGTTTCAGAATACTAAAAATATTATTCGGAATAAGATATCACAAAAACGCGATATAATAAAAAAAAATGTTAACGATCGTATTTTTGGCATGCTTTCCTTTGATTTACTTTTATACGGAATCTATCAGAAAACGCATTTCTGAGCTTTCTTGTGCACAAAATAGAATTCGGAATAAGATATTCCGAGTACTTTTTTGAAACTTTGACCAGATTAATGTTCAATAATAAAAATATTGAAATCATATCATTTTTAACACACCTTGTTTTTCTTTTCTTTCAATCACAATATATCCAAAAATCCGCTTTTAAGCTATTTTATGCATAAAATCAATTTCGGAGTGAGATATCTCGAAATTCTGGTAGATTAATTCTCTAAAACTTCTACAATCACACCTTCCTTTTTCTTACGTTTACTCGGAATCTAACATACCAATAGCTCCCCGTGAGCAAAATTAACTTAAGAATGATATAATCGAAAACGTAATAAATAATTTTTTTTTAAATTTTAGTTGATCGTCCTTTGGCCACAATAATATAAATATGTAATCTCTGAATTTATCAAAATGTGCATTTTTAAGCTTCTTGTTACACAAAAATTAAATTCGGAATGAGATAACCTGAAAACGAGATCAACTTATTTTCTAAAACTTTAATCAAATAATTCTTGGAAATTGCGGATACAAATTTTGTAATTTCTCCATTTCTAAAGCATCTTCCCTTGATTAAATTTAATTCAAAATCTATCTAAGAGCGCGTTTTTGAGCATCCTTATGTGAAAAATTAAATTCGGAATGTGATATTACGAAAACTCGGTTGATTATTTTTCTGAAATCTTAACCACATTCTTTTTAAGGTTCAAAGATACAAATTCATTTTAGACCCGGCTTCCCTTACTTTTAATCATAATCTATGAAACAATCCGTTTTTGAGCGTCCCTGTGCAAGAAACCCAAATTCGGAATGAGATATATCGAAAATACAATAGCCTAATTCTCTGAAACTATCACCAGATTGTCCTTAAGATGCAAGGACAAAAAATTTTATCCGACATTTATTCGGAATGAGATACTCCGAAAACACAGTCAACTTATTTCACCAAATCATCTTTAGGGTTCGATTTTATTTTTTTAATGATTTGGACATTTAAATGTTTACTTTATTTTCAGAACATACCGAAATGTATTAATACCTTAAAACTCACACTCTGGCACAGAAAAAAAATCGACGCTCAAATAAATTTATTTCTGTTAAGGATGAAATTGCAAATAAGAGCGCATTAATCGTAAACAACTTCATTTCAAATAATAAAACTGAATTGTGCCAATAAACAGGGGACCTATGAAATTATAATTCAATTTGGCGCGTTTTATTTCGTGATTTTTTTTTTCAATAATTTGAGGAACCTTTCTCGACAGGGACATAAAAAAGTCGTAAAAAATTTCAATAACGATTTTTTTTTTGTAAAAAAAAAGGAATGAGAATAAAATAGGAAGAAGAAGAAAACGAAAATAAAAGAACTAGATGAAATCGCAAGAGAATGTCTTGATAAAAATAAATCAATTTTAGCACATTTTTTCAATTTATTCAGAAATAACACAAAAGACGTTGACTTCATGGAAATTGGGACTTTTGAGATGTAAAAGGAGATTGAAGGCTTCTTGCAAGAACATTTACAGTGTAATCAAAACAAGGAAATCGTTTAGAATTATCTAAGATGTATGGTGGGTTGAATTGTACAAATATCGTACATATTAAGTTCAGAACTGATTTTGTTTATTTATACGATGAAACGGAAATTATTTGCGAATGTGAATCCCATTGAGGTATTGTTGTGGGTAACGTTTCTTTCATATATCACAGCATAACCTTGACAGTTAAACGTCGCAGCTTTGAAAGTCTTACAAAGATGTATTTTTTTTGAAAGATAACTACGTGAAAAAATTCAGATGAAAACATGTTATGTCCTTCAAAAAATAACCAAGTTAAAATTACCGAAAAAGAGTCCCAAAAACGTAATAAGCTTATTTGCGTACAATCAATATGTAAATTGAATTGCTATGAAAATAGCTGCCAGAATATTATTTTTGGGGTTTCTTAATTTAAAGGTGTAGAAGTCCTGCTTTATGTTTATTTTAGGTAGTACTTAAAAATCTATCAGAAATTTTAGAATATTCTTAGTGTTGACAGTTGAAAATTTTATATTTAGTTCTTGGTATACCCAAAGGTTGTATTTCAGGGCCTTTGCTATTTATTATTTTAAAATATTTAAGTCGATTTAATCAGACATTTCAGAATATTCTTAGGCAGGTAGTTGAAAATGTTTGTAGTTATTTTTGGTATGCCCAAAAGTTGTATTTTAAACCCTTTGCTATTTACATATTTTCTAAGATTTGGTTCAATTTCATTTCAATTTCATGTGTGGCATAAATGGGACGCCGGTTGTAAAACATATCAGCTTTTAGTTTTGTTTTGCTTACCTGACTTTCTTATAAGAGACAAAGGTTGAAGGTCAAGTCAAAGGTAATTTTAGTAACCCGACGTACTTTTGACTTGGTCTTAAAACTTTCTAGTCACCCCTTTTAATATCTTCTATATCTATCGCAACGAAAACATATTGCAATCGCAGTAATTTTGTTATCATTCGACTCTTGGAATGCACTGCGCTATATTCCGTTATTTTTATGAATTTTCTTATGAATTGTACCAAGAATCATGCTACTCTTAATCTTTACATAATTTTATAGCTAGAGTATGAAGAGATCCGAAAAACATAACTGCGGTCCGAAGAATTGTCTGGGAAAGCAATTTCAGTTAGAGTTTTTAGTATGTTTTTGCCACCCTGTACATGGAAAAAATGACGAAAAACCGTTGCAATGGCCTTCTTTCTAGTAAATTTTCAGAATGCTCAAAATTAATTAATTCGATGAATTCCAGTAAAATTTCCAGGGCCATTTGAGAGTAGATATTCTAAACTGTATATATTTTTAGATCTCGTCTAAATTTTTTAGAAGGGTTTACTTAACCCCTTGTGGCTTTCTTATAATAAAGTTTTAGCAAATCAAAGAGAAACGTTTTTTGAAATGAGAAATTTTCTCATATATAATTTGACTATATAAGATCATCTCTATATTTCTATAAAATCGATCATAGTCGTACCTAGAGAATATTTTTTACAAGTATTACTGAAACACTTGATTCAGACAACAGTCCAAACAATGGTTCTGGGGAACCAACTAGCTAAACTAATACAATCATCACATATGAAAATAAGTCTGAACCTTATGATTCGATATCTACATGCACATTTTTTTCTATTTTAAGTGAAATTTTTTTGTAAAAATTTTGATGCCATTCGAAAGAGCATGTCAGAAAATGGTGGTCTAGTTGGTTTTCCCGTTCCCTGGAGCCTGGAAACATAGAAAAAAAATGACGAAAACCCGTTGCAATGGCCTCCTTTCCAGCAAATTTTCAGAATGCTCAAAATTAATTAATTCGATGAATTCCCGTAAAATTTCCAGGGCCATTTGAGAGTAGATATTCTAAACTGTGGAGTGGGATAATTTTCCAGGCTGGAAATTGCGCATTGAATGAAAAATGACTCATCAACGAAACGCTTCCAGGAGATACAAAAATCGCTCCAGTTCCGTCAAATTGAGATACTTTCCAGCGAAACCTTTAAAACTAATTGCTTTTGGCGTCCTCTTTCGAATGAGACCCCTTTTATTTGATTTCGTAACAAAAATTTTTTTTCGCCAAAAAAATCATGGGCTATAGGCCAGTGATTTTTGTCGATTTTGAGTGAAATTTTTTTTGCAAAAATTTTGATGCCATTCGAAAGAGCATGTCAGAAAATGGTGGTCTAGTTGGTTTTCCCGTTCCCTGGAGCCTGGAAACATAGAAAAAAAATGACGAAAACCCGTTGCAATGGCCTCCTTTCCAGCAAATTTTCAGAATGCTCAAAATTAATTAATTCGATGAATTCCCGTAAAATTTCCAGGGCCATTTGAGAGTAGATATTCTAAACTGTGGAGTGGGATAATTTTCCAGGCTGGAAATTGCGCATTGAATGAAAAATGACTCATCAACGAAACGCTTCCAGGAGATACAAAAATCGCTCCAGTTCCGTCAAATTGAGATACTTTCCAGCGAAACCTTTCAAACTAATTGCTTTTGGCGTCCTTTTTCTAATGAGACCCCTTTTATTTGATTTCGTAACAAAAATTTTTTTTCGCCAAAAAAATCATGGGCTCCTTTCCAGCAAATTTTCAGAATGCTCAAAATTAATTAATTCGATGAATTCCCGTAAAATTTCCAGGGCCATTTGAGAGTAGATATTCTAAACTGTGGAGTGGGATAATTTTCCAGGCTGGAAATTGCGCATTGAATGAAAAATGACTCATCAACGAAACGCTTCCAGGAGATACAAAAATCGCTCCAGTTCCGTCAAATTGAGATACTTTCCAGCGAAACCTTTAAAACTAATTGCTTTTGGCGTCCTCTTTCGAATGAGACCCCTTTTATTTGATTTCGTAACAAAAATTTTTTTTCGCCAAAAAAATCATGGGCTATAGGCCAGTGATTTTTGTCGATTTTGAGTGAAATTTTTTTTGCAAAAATTTTGATGCCATTCGAAAGAGCATGTCAGAAAATGGTGGTCTAGTTGGTTTTCCCGTTCCCTGGAGCCTGGAAACATAGAAAAAAAATGACGAAAACCCGTTGCAATGGCCTCCTTTCCAGCAAATTTTCAGAATGCTCAAAATTAATTAATTCGATGAATTCCCGTAAAATTTCCAGGGCCATTTGAGAGTAGATATTCTAAACTGTGGAGTGGGATAATTTTCCAGGCTGGAAATTGCGCATTGAATGAAAAATGACTCATCAACGAAACGCTTCCAGGAGATACAAAAATCGCTCCAGTTCCGTCAAATTGAGATACTTTCCAGCGAAACCTTTCAAACTAATTGCTTTTGGCGTCCTCTTTCGAATGAGACCCCTTTTATTTGATTTCGTAACAAAAATTTTTTTTCGCCAAAAAAATCATGGGCTATAGGCCAGTGATTTTTGTCGATTTTGAGTGAAATTTTTTTTGCAAAAATTTTGATGCCATTCGAAAGAGCATGTCAGAAAATGGTGGTCTAGTTGGTTTTCCCGTTCCCTGGAGCCTGGAAACATGGAAAAAATGATGAAAACCCGTTGCAATGGCCTCCTTTCCAGCAAATTTTCAGAATGCTCAAAATTAATTAATTCGATGAATTCCCGTAAAATTTCCAGGGCCATTTGAGAGTAGATATTCTAAACTGTGGAGTGGGATAATTTTCCAGGCTGGAAATTGCGCATTGAATGAAAAATGACTCATCAACGAAACGCTTCCAGGAGATACAAAAATCGCTCCAGTTCCGTCAAATTGAGATACTTTCCAGCGAAACCTTTCAAACTAATTGCTTTTGGCGTCCTTTTTCTAATGAGACCCCTTTTATTTGATTTCGTAACAAAAATTTTTTTTCGCCAAAAAAATCATGGGCTATAGGCCAGTGATTTTTGTCGAATTTGAGTGAAATTTTTTTGCAAAAATTTTGATGCCATTCGAAAGAGCATGTCAGAAAATGGTGGTCTAGTTGGTTTTCCCGTTCCCTGGAGCCTGGAAACATGGAAAAAATGACGAAAACCCGTTGCAATGGCCTCCTTTCCAGTAAATTTTCAGAATGCTTAAAATTAATTAATTCGATGAATTCCAGTGAAATTTCCAGGGCCATTTGAGAGTAGATATTCTAAACTGTGGAGTGGGATAATTTTCCAGGCTGGAAATTGCGCATTGAATGAAAAATGACTCATCAACGAAACGCTTCCAGGAGATACAAAAATCGCTCCAGTTCCGTCAAATTGAGATACTTTCCAGCGAAACCTTTAAAACTAATTGCTTTTGGCGTCCTCTTTCGAATGAGACCCCTTTTATTTGATTTCGTAACAAAAATTTTTTTTCGCCAAAAAAATCATGGGCTATAGGCCAGTGATTTTTGTCGATTTTGAGTGAAATTTTTTTTGCAAAAATTTTGATGCCATTCGAAAGAGCATGTCAGAAAATGGTGGTCTAGTTGGTTTTCCCGTTCCCTGGAGCCTGGAAACATAGAAAAAAAATGACGAAAACCCGTTGCAATGGCCTCCTTTCCAGCAAATTTTCAGAATGCTCAAAATTAATTAATTCGATGAATTCCCGTAAAATTTCCAGGGCCATTTGAGAGTAGATATTCTAAACTGTGGAGTGGGATAATTTTCCAGGCTGGAAATTGCGCATTGAATGAAAAATGACTCATCAACGAAACGCTTCCAGGAGATACAAAAATCGCTCCAGTTCCGTCAAATTGAGATACTTTCCAGCGAAACCTTTCAAACTAATTGCTTTTGGCGTCCTTTTTCTAATGAGACCCCTTTTATTTGATTTCGTAACAAAAATTTTTTTTCGCCAAAAAAATCATGGGCTCCTTTCCAGCAAATTTTCAGAATGCTCAAAATTAATTAATTCGATGAATTCCCGTAAAATTTCCAGGGCCATTTGAGAGTAGATATTCTAAACTGTGGAGTGGGATAATTTTCCAGGCTGGAAATTGCGCATTGAATGAAAAATGACTCATCAACGAAACGCTTCCAGGAGATACAAAAATCGCTCCAGTTCCGTCAAATTGAGATACTTTCCAGCGAAACCTTTAAAACTAATTGCTTTTGGCGTCCTCTTTCGAATGAGACCCCTTTTATTTGATTTCGTAACAAAAATTTTTTTTCGCCAAAAAAATCATGGGCTATAGGCCAGTGATTTTTGTCGATTTTGAGTGAAATTTTTTTTGCAAAAATTTTGATGCCATTCGAAAGAGCATGTCAGAAAATGGTGGTCTAGTTGGTTTTCCCGTTCCCTGGAGCCTGGAAACATAGAAAAAAAATGACGAAAACCCGTTGCAATGGCCTCCTTTCCAGCAAATTTTCAGAATGCTCAAAATTAATTAATTCGATGAATTCCCGTAAAATTTCCAGGGCCATTTGAGAGTAGATATTCTAAACTGTGGAGTGGGATAATTTTCCAGGCTGGAAATTGCGCATTGAATGAAAAATGACTCATCAACGAAACGCTTCCAGGAGATACAAAAATCGCTCCAGTTCCGTCAAATTGAGATACTTTCCAGCGAAACCTTTAAAACTAATTGCTTTTGGCGTCCTCTTTCGAATGAGACCCCTTTTATTTGATTTCGTAACAAAAATTTTTTTTCGCCAAAAAAATCATGGGCTATAGGCCAGTGATTTTTGTCGATTTTGAGTGAAATTTTTTTTGCAAAAATTTTGATGCCATTCGAAAGAGCATGTCAGAAAATGGTGGTCTAGTTGGTTTTCCCGTTCCCTGGAGCCTGGAAACATGGAAAAAATGATGAAAACCCGTTGCAATGGCCTCCTTTCCAGCAAATTTTCAGAATGCTCAAAATTAATTAATTCGATGAATTCCCGTAAAATTTCCAGGGCCATTTGAGAGTAGATATTCTAAACTGTGGAGTGGGATAATTTTCCAGGCTGGAAATTGCGCATTGAATGAAAAATGACTCATCAACGAAACGCTTCCAGGAGATACAAAAATCGCTCCAGTTCCGTCAAATTGAGATACTTTCCAGCGAAACCTTTAAAACTAATTGCTTTTGGCGTCCTCTTTCGAATGAGACCCCTTTTATTTGATTTCGTAACAAAAATTTTTTTTCGCCAAAAAAATCATGGGCTATAGGCCAGTGATTTTTGTCGATTTTGAGTGAAATTTTTTTTGCAAAAATTTTGATGCCATTCGAAAGAGCATGTCAGAAAATGGTGGTCTAGTTGGTTTTCCCGTTCCCTGGAGCCTGGAAACATAGAAAAAAAATGACGAAAACCCGTTGCAATGGCCTCCTTTCCAGCAAATTTTCAGAATGCTCAAAATTAATTAATTCGATGAATTCCCGTAAAATTTCCAGGGCCATTTGAGAGTAGATATTCTAAACTGTGGAGTGGGATAATTTTCCAGGCTGGAAATTGCGCATTGAATGAAAAATGACTCATCAACGAAACGCTTCCAGGAGATACAAAAATCGCTCCAGTTCCGTCAAATTGAGATACTTTCCAGCGAAACCTTTAAAACTAATTGCTTTTGGCGTCCTCTTTCGAATGAGACCCCTTTTATTTGATTTCGTAACAAAAATTTTTTTTCGCCAAAAAAATCATGGGCTATAGGCCAGTGATTTTTGTCGATTTTGAGTGAAATTTTTTTTGCAAAAATTTTGATGCCATTCGAAAGAGCATGTCAGAAAATGGTGGTCTAGTTGGTTTTCCCGTTCCCTGGAGCCTGGAAACATAGAAAAAAAATGACGAAAACCCGTTGCAATGGCCTCCTTTCCAGCAAATTTTCAGAATGCTCAAAATTAATTAATTCGATGAATTCCCGTAAAATTTCCAGGGCCATTTGAGAGTAGATATTCTAAACTGTGGAGTGGGATAATTTTCCAGGCTGGAAATTGCGCATTGAATGAAAAATGACTCATCAACGAAACGCTTCCAGGAGATACAAAAATCGCTCCAGTTCCGTCAAATTGAGATACTTTCCAGCGAAACCTTTAAAACTAATTGCTTTTGGCGTCCTCTTTCGAATGAGACCCCTTTTATTTGATTTCGTAACAAAAATTTTTTTTCGCCAAAAAAATCATGGGCTATAGGCCAGTGATTTTTGTCGATTTTGAGTGAAATTTTTTTTGCAAAAATTTTGATGCCATTCGAAAGAGCATGTCAGAAAATGGTGGTCTAGTTGGTTTTCCCGTTCCCTGGAGCCTGGAAACATAGAAAAAAAATGACGAAAACCCGTTGCAATGGCCTCCTTTCCAGCAAATTTTCAGAATGCTCAAAATTAATTAATTCGATGAATTCCCGTAAAATTTCCAGGGCCATTTGAGAGTAGATATTCTAAACTGTGGAGTGGGATAATTTTCCAGGCTGGAAATTGCGCATTGAATGAAAAATGACTCATCAACGAAACGCTTCCAGGAGATACAAAAATCGCTCCAGTTCCGTCAAATTGAGATACTTTCCAGCGAAACCTTTAAAACTAATTGCTTTTGGCGTCCTCTTTCGAATGAGACCCCTTTTATTTGATTTCGTAACAAAAATTTTTTTTCGCCAAAAAAATCATGGGCTATAGGCCAGTGATTTTTGTCGATTTTGAGTGAAATTTTTTTTGCAAAAATTTTGATGCCATTCGAAAGAGCATGTCAGAAAATGGTGGTCTAGTTGGTTTTCCCGTTCCCTGGAGCCTGGAAACATAGAAAAAAAATGACGAAAACCCGTTGCAATGGCCTCCTTTCCAGCAAATTTTCAGAATGCTCAAAATTAATTAATTCGATGAATTCCCGTAAAATTTCCAGGGCCATTTGAGAGTAGATATTCTAAACTGTGGAGTGGGATAATTTTCCAGGCTGGAAATTGCGCATTGAATGAAAAATGACTCATCAACGAAACGCTTCCAGGAGATACAAAAATCGCTCCAGTTCCGTCAAATTGAGATACTTTCCAGCGAAACCTTTCAAACTAATTGCTTTTGGCGTCCTTTTTCTAATGAGACCCCTTTTATTTGATTTCGTAACAAAAATTTTTTTTCGCCAAAAAAATCATGGGCTATAGGCCAGTGATTTTTGTCGATTTTGAGTGAAATTTTTTTTGCAAAAATTTTGATGCCATTCGAAAGAGCATGTCAGAAAATGGTGGTCTAGTTGGTTTTCCCGTTCCCTGGAGCCTGGAAACATGGAAAAAATGACGAAAACCCGTTGCAATGGCCTCCTTTCCAGTAAATTTTCAGAATGCTTAAAATTAATTAATTCGATGAATTCCAGTGAAATTTCCAGGGCCATTTGAGAGTAGATATTCTAAACTGTGGAGTGGGATAATTTTCCAGGCTGGAAATTGCGCATTGAATGAAAAATGACTCATCAACGAAACGCTTCCAGGAGATACAAAAATCGCTCCAGTTCCGTCAAATTGAGATACTTTCCAGCGAAACCTTTCAAACTAATTGCTTTTGGCGTCCTCTTTCGAATGAGACCCCTTTTATTTGATTTCGTAACAAACATTTTTTTTCGCCAAAAAAATCATGGGCTATAGGCCAGTGATTTTTGTCGATTTTGAGTGAAATTTTTTTTGCAAAAATTTTGATGCCATTCGAAAGAGCATGTCAGAAAATGGTGGTCTAGTTGGTTTTCCCGTTCCCTGGAGCCTGGAAACATAGAAAAAAAATGACGAAAACCCGTTGCAATGGCCTCCTTTCCAGCAAATTTTCAGAATGCTCAAAATTAATTAATTCGATGAATTCCCGTAAAATTTCCAGGGCCATTTGAGAGTAGATATTCTAAACTGTGGAGTGGGATAATTTTCCAGGCTGGAAATTGCGCATTGAATGAAAAATGACTCATCAACGAAACGCTTCCAGGAGATACAAAAATCGCTCCAGTTCCGTCAAATTGAGATACTTTCCAGCGAAACCTTTCAAACTAATTGCTTTTGGCGTCCTCTTTCGAATGAGACCCCTTTTATTTGATTTCGTAACAAACATTTTTTTTCGCCAAAAAAATCATGGGCAATAGGCCAGTGATTTTTGTCGATTTTGAGTGAAATTTTTTTTGCAAACATTTTGATGCCATTTGAAAGAGCATGTCAGAAAATGGTGGTCTAGTTGGTTTTCCCGTTCCCTGGAGCCTGGAAACATGGAAAAAAATGACGAAAACCCGTTGCAATGGCCTCCTTTCCAGCAAATTTTCAGAATGCTCAAAATTAATTAATTCGATGAATTCCAGTAAAATTTCCAGGGCCATTTGAGAGTAGATATTCTAAACTGTATATATTTTTAGATCTCGTCTAAATTTTTTAGAAGGGTTTACTTAACCCCTTGTGGCTTTCTTATAATAAAGTTTTAGCAAATCAAAGAGAAACGTTTTTTGAAATGAGAAATTTTCTCATATATAATTTGACTATATAAGATCATCTCTATATTTCTATAAAATCGATCATAGTCGTACCTAGAGAATATTTTTTACAAGTATTACTGAAACACTTGATTCAGACAACAGTCCATACAATGGTTCTGGGAACCAACTAGCTAAACTAATACAGTCATCACATATGAAAATAAGTCTGAACCTTATGATTCGATATCTACATGCACATTTTTGTCGATTTTGAGTGAAATTTTTTTTGTAAAAATTTTCATGCCATTCGAAAGAGCATGTCAGAAAATGGTGGTCTAGTTGGTTTTCCCGTTCCCTGGAGCCTGGAAACATGGAAAAAATGACGAAAAACCGTTGCAATGGCCTCATTTCCAGTAAATTTTCAGAATGCTCAAAATCAATTAATTCGATGAATTCCAGTAAAATTCCCAAGGCCATTTGAAAGAAGATATTCTAAACTGTGGATTGGGATAATTTTCCAGGCTGGAAATTGCGCTTTGAATAAAAAATGACTCATCAACGAAACGCTTCCAGGAGATACAAAAATCGTTCCAGTTCCGTCAAATTGAGATACTTTCCAGTGAAACCTTCCAAACTAAGTGAGACTTGCGACGGAATAATAGAACCCCAGAATAGAAACTGAGCAAGCATATTTATTTATTTAAGCTTAATACAAGAAGTTGAAATCGTTGAAAAACTAGGTTTCAGCACTGAATGATCATGGTATCTATCAAGTGTTAAACTTTAGGTGGTCTGATATGTGTAGAAGTCAGATAAGGTACTTCGTAAATTTCTCGTATATCTACAAATAGAGATGTTCAGATCAAAATCAGTCAAGCGCATCGGGATCGCGCAATAAGGATTTCATAAAAAACTTTTATTTGTTCATTAGCCACTAAATACCTACCAACCCTGATAATATTACATTTTTAACTTTAGAAACATATATGATCAAGGCGTGTGGATGAGGGGAACGTTTTAAGCAATATCTTTATAACCAGTTAACCAAAATATTTTTGGAAAATATGTTTTTGAAATTCTTAAAGATATCTACGTCAAACATATACCCCACACGATACATTGACATTAAAAACAGATTTCAGAATCTTTGACTCGAAATATGTGTCCGCCACTAAGATCTAACATTATACAAAATCTTAAATTCCTACGTGGGTGATAGACAGACTGTTTGGATTTTTTTTTGGATTTGAAAAGGAGGGGGGTTGGGGGTGGCTATATATTGATACCTTCTTTGAAAGAAAATATTTCGTGACTGAACCAATAACATTGTAAGCTCCTAAAACACGTGTTGTTGCATTTTAGGTGACCTTGTTGGTGGTACAGACAGACAGAGCGAAACTGTAAGTCTTCTTCTTTTTATACGGAACCTTACAAATGATTGGATCAATATGCAACCAATCTTGGTACACATATGAATTACGTTTTCAAAACAAACTACGCAAACCTAAGGCTGGGGGTGGGAAGGTAGTGGCATATAAAAATAATTAAAAACGACCGATCACAGTGTATAATCCATACTTTTCGGGGTCGCTAAAATTGATAATGACACTCCCGATGCCGGTAGTTGCTGTGGCGGTAAGACACCTCTAGTACCCTTGGGGTAGTAGTAGGGGAGTGACCTGTAAAAATAGTCGAAAACGACGCTTAAATCCGAGCAAGGTGGGCCACAGGCAACTAACAATATAAGTAGGTATATAACTGAGAGGATGGGATGTGACATACAGACCGAACCTATTATATTCTTGATGCTGCGTAACCTTCAGAAGGTTCCAATTGTAATTTTCATATGAGTAGATGACCAAGAATTGTTACAAAAAGAAATGTACGCGAATCGATACGGGTAAAAGCCGACCATGTGCAGAAATTCACACTGTGTAGTCAGACATTATGACGTGGTTGTTGAGCACATATACTTAGGGTCGAGCTTATATAAAAGAACTATTACTATCTTTTAGCATTTAGAACGAAGTTGAAACAAGCTTTACATCTTAGTTAAAACAATTAAGTTCTACAAATCAAACTGCAGCAAAACTAAATTTTCCAAATTACGTAATGTAGCATAGTTGCATATAAATTAAACTGTACCAAGATCTCTACCGCAACAACTCTTTCGCTGTCTCAACATGCAAAACATGAAAACTTTCGCGGCTCGGTTCTCATTAGTTGAAGCCTCATAATGGCCATCATTAGCCCTGAATAATGTCTTTAATAACAACAGCAAGAAAAATTTCTTAAGAATTTTAATCTCTTCGTATCCCTTTTTAAGCTACTGCTGCAGCGACCTGAAACCGCTTAAGACACTCTCCTCCACCCCCCACCCCCATCACTTAACATTTATTTATTCTTATAAAATGAAAACTTTGTGTAAAACACTCTCGTTGTCATAAACACCTCGTCTGTAAGTGTCTAAATATCTCCTCTTGTACCCTTACTTCCTTATCTTTACGAAAGATTTTACAAAGGGGGAGCAGGAAGGTACCTAAAATACATGATATTAAATGCTCGCCATAGTTATCCGTGGCTTGGATTATCCTAAACCCCCTTCCATTTCGCAAGTTTCATCTTCATAAAATTTTTCGTTTCCAATTCAATTGCACGTCTTCAGTTAAAGCCATTATGTTATCGTTACGAACCTTCCTTCTCCACCACCACCAAAATAAGTTAAGAAGAAAATATCACGCAGGAGGGTAGTAAGATTTGTGGATCGAGTTCGAAATATAAAGGTAGAAAGACCAACAAACAGTTCCCC
Organism: Leptarthrus brevirostris; assembly: GCA_964036015.1. Classification (NCBI taxonomy): domain Eukaryota; kingdom Metazoa; phylum Arthropoda; class Insecta; order Diptera; family Asilidae; genus Leptarthrus; species Leptarthrus brevirostris. Next base: position 25,168,652 of record OZ038376.1, on the reverse strand, counting down.
TTATCACTGTTATCTTGAGTAAAGTTTAGCCAAGCTTATGTGCGCAAGTAGGTGAATTTAGAGAGCTTCTTTCGAGTAGATAAAGGGGTGTATAGGGTGCAAATGTGGAGTGTAGGTGCTATATAAAAATCTTCTTGATGACTTTTAAACTGATGGCTATATAGCAATGATTTACGTAATTTACCCGATTTTTTCACACTGTTTTCTTGTATGTACGTTTCTTCATCTTAACAGCAAGACCCTACCACGTCGTATCCTTATGTTATTCTTGAATGAGATTTCTAGATTTCTTTTATTACCATCTACCATTCACCAGAATTGTCTATCATCATCACCAGCAGAGGTGTGCTCAGATGTAGAGGATAACGTTATCCAGCTTGCATTAACTAATTGAAATGACCCCAAACGAACGGTTTTGTCAACTTTCGTACACTTTGAGAGATTTCTGAAAGCGATTTTATCACAGTTGAGTGAATTTCAGACAAATGAGCTCCATAGTGGAGGTCCTGGTGTGAATATAAATTGTGTCAGTGATCCAAGATGGGGGCATTACCTTAAATTTGGAATTAATGTTCGTCCTTTAAAGTTATGTGGCACATACATTTACAAACAAATTGATACCACTTTTTGGGGACGACTTGATCTGGTGGCTAAGTGAAATTGTTTTTTTGTTTGTTTTTGTTTTCTGTCTTGGTTAGATAGATTGAAATCTAAATAGAAGGGTACAGGGTAAGATTTGTAGAAATGTACATCACTCCTAAATTTCATTGTGAGCCTCCCGTAGGACAACGTTTCCGAAAAGAAGAACAAAAGATTTTGTCTGGGGTTCGTTTAAAAAATTATGAACCCATCGAGAGATAAGAATGACAAAAGGACTATCGTTAATGTTGCTATAAATGTAAAAAAAATGGCTTTTGAACTTAGAGTCATAATTAGGATACATCGATCGTTTATATTTTATAGTTTTCTTAAGTTCTTTAATTTATTTTAAAGTCAATCGCAAATTTGTTTAAACTCTAAAAAGTACTCAATATGCACCGCAACGTTAACTTTTTGGTCCGGCAGTATTTATTGTTCTCAGTAAAAACAATTTTCATTATGCTCAGGGTTAGCACTACCATATAAACGGGCAGTAAATTAGAGCGGGCGGAGAAATCTACTTTTCTATTTATTATGCCAAACACTTAGATCGTCGTGGAAATCTATCATTTTATAAATTCTGCTCGTTCAGACCCGGCCTGTTTTCTTAAGTTGTAGTTTTGCTATTTTCACGAAAAGTAGCTACCAAGTATTCTATTTCTTTTGATTGTCAAAAACGAACTGAGTTCCTGCATAAATACAAGTATGGCTTCGTGTGGCCCAATGTGCCGTCGAGACTACTTTTAGATACATAATATCGCTTTTACTAACAGATAGATACCTAGTATCAGTTCTTCATAACAGATTCGCACTGATACAGTTTTAGGGCCCTTTTAGGACCTATTTCTTGACTGATTCAGTATTGGGTCCTTGTCTAGATTTTGAAATTTTACCCTATAATTTGATAAAATTCGAGTGCATGTTTGTTAGAGATATAATGGATGAAACACGCCCTTTAGTCATCAACTCTCTCAAACTAGCCTACCCCCCCACACAACATATTTTCGTTTCTAAATCAAATTTCTTTTAGCAATCAAAGCAAAAAATAACATAGGGGTAATAACAGAGTCCTGAGAAATACCGGATTAGATTTAAGTGTTCCTAGCAATTAACAAATTAACAAAAATAGAGTTTCAGTGTGAAAATGTACTGTCGTGTCCCTCGACATTGACCCGCAAATCATCATAATTCTGATTAAGCTCCGCCAATCTCTTTTCGATAGCACCAATATCATATTCCAAATTCTGGTATATGTATCTAAGTTTCGCGTCTTACAATTGGAGAAAACATCTTCTGATTTTAGCTTCTTCTTTATAGGATTTACTACTGTATTTGAACTGGTTTAGTACAAAACTTAAGCCTGGTATCTAGATTTCATATACCAGTGACTTAGCTCTCTTTTAGCCACGCAGGGTATTCTGCTCCAACTTGGCTGAGATTGGATCCAGATTCGCTCAACCATTTTTATTCTTAAAATTGTGAATCGAACTATTGCAGTGCCCAAACTTCTAGATCGTAATGGAGTTTTCCTCGACAATCGAAAACGTTGATGCCACAGTATGGAGGATTACTAGAGTTCAGTAAATCTCAGTAGTGCTTAGTCGCTACAAAAGTCGTATAGCATAGAAAGAAATAGAATATAGCACAATTGTGAGCCATATGTTTGACGGAAAGAAGAGCCGAGGAAAGTTTGACCGTCAAAGCTCGATCTTCAGCCACGGGTTTAAGTACTAGAAGAGTCCACAAATTTAGGGATAAGAATTGTCGAGTGAGATCACAAACTAAAAGTTCGAAGATAAGTTAGAACGATTTTAGTATTAAAAAATATAAAATTTTCGGGTAAGAGAAATCTAGCGAAGCTCAGTCGCAAGCTCCAACAACTTAAAAAGTCCTTCTAATTCAATGGATTATACTACACAAGCTTGGGATATTAATTTGGTCTTCTTTCGGCTTTGCTAAACCTTGAGTTCGCTATCAAAGCTTCCCTCGAATTTCGCAGCCCTCAAATTTTTTTTTCAACTTTTCGTGTTCCGAATCCGTGACTTTTGTAGTCCATAAATCTTTGATTGATCTTCTCTCAATTTTTCTAGCCGCTGAACTTGTAGCACGCTTGGCTTGAATTTTTAATTAAAACTTCTTATTTAAGGTTCAAAATTTGTAATCGATTTTTCGGCCACTTCGTGTCCGCACTGACAATACGATATAGTATATTTAATATCGTTCTAAATTCATATGGCGAATGATCCAAGATGGCGAATTATTCTTTTTCTTCAAAAAACCCCCTTGAAAGGGGTATCAAACGGAAGGACTCGACTTGTAGAATAGATAAGTTACGTAACATCATTCTGAATCCAACATTGTGGACGGTCCAAGATGACGGATTACCAACGGTCAAAGGTATCGACTTGAAATTTTGTATTCACGTTTTGATGGCAAAACATAATTTTACCCATGAAATTTGATAACGCTGATCTGATGCTGTAACCAGGGTACCTTAAAACAATGTGGTTATAGATATGTTGAATTTAGTTTTGCCTAGGAAATGGGTTGTAAGAGACTCAAGAACATTTAGAGATCTTCTCCGCTGAGCAAGCTTATGTTACGCTAGGCAGAGTGCGCTCGGTAGATGATCTTATGTTATGCGCCAAACGGTATAGGTAATACTATTTGAAATAAGATCTCAAACTTTTTTCTGGAGCTTCGTTTTACTTCGTGTCCAGTGGGTTGATTATTTGGGCTCTTAAATAATTCTGCTGCTTTTTGATTAATTGTTGGTACCTAAATTTACGAGAAATTGCAATAACTTTTCTTATTAAAGTTCTAAAGGATATTAACTTAAAATTCGTCTTAGATGAAAATATAAAAGAACTTTACTCTCAACATGTTCTGTTAAAAACGATATAATTGGAAAAGCTTCAACTGATTTGCTTGTCGCAACAATGATAGAATCCTCTTTCGCTTATGAAGCCACTGTGTAACCCCACAATAAATATACAATCGCTACTTTCTTGCCACAACCCTTCCTAACATTTTTCATCTAAGGGAATAACAGACATTTTTATATGCCATTTTTTATTTTATTTTTCTTCGTAATTTTTTTTTTTTCATTTTGCAATTCTACAAATCTTCTATTATACATTCCTCGATTCATACTCCCAGAAGTGCTTCAAAAATGTTCCTTATTTCCCCACCAACCATTGAAATGGTAATACATATAGGACATGTATGCTGAGGCAACCATAGTACTTAAGTTGTTGTTATATATTTTTTTTTTATCTTATTTTGTGCAAGCATCTTACTCTTTTCTGTTCCCCTCATCCATCCAGAAAATTCCGTTTGGAACTTCTTATCCTTAAAAGTCTCTAACATTTTATTTATAACCACGTTCCTTACGTCTGTCGCGTTGTAAAGTATTTTCCTGATGCAAGTTAAGCTAACACAAAATGTTTTCCACATAAGATTCGACCCGACACCCAACCCTTTGCAAGACCTATGTCAACCGAACCCGGTTAAAATTCCCTGTACTATAGGGTCGATCCCCAATATTTTCGGTACTAATGTTCTCAACAAATTTGACGACTGTGTTGTGATGAGGAGAATAAGAGGAATCGGAGAAAGGGAGAGGGTAAAATCGCTTAAAATTTTACGTAAACAACGATATAACATTTTTGTTCGCATCAAATTGAGGGGTTGATAGAACCCCCCCTACCTCCCTGTCCAACAATAATTTTCTCTCATTCCATAATATTGAAGCACATTTACAATCGGTTGGTAGATGCCTGCAGTTGAAACTGAAAGGCATTTGTTGGCAGCTTATATGGTATTTTTGCAATCACACATTAAACCACTGTCGACTTTCGACATTTTATGTCATTGGTTCGAGTGCAATCTTATACGGTAGTAAGGATCAGGATTATGGATTAATTGGATTTTGATGATCCCTCCTTGTCTATTAAGTTCATAAATTGTTGTCGTCTTAAAACGATTTACCCGTCCAGTTGTAACAAAGTCCGAAGGGCTTAAGGATGATGCACCCACAAAAATCGATTGAGCTCGAAGAACAAAACAAAATAAAAGGGACCGGTCTGGTATTTTTGGCTTTAGCTTCCAATTTTAAGCAAATACAATCAGAGAAAAAGAGAGGGAGAACTTAATGTAAGACGTAAGGGTACTAGTGGCAGTGTGTACACACCTTTAGATAAGCATTGCGGCACTTTTGCTATTGCTGGGCAAAAAGGAAAGCTCTTCTAGGACACACAGGACGAAATGGTGGAATATTTCGAGAGTTGCGCTGAGTGCTGTCGCGAAATAAAAAAAAAATCAGGGAGCTCCAAATTAAATCAAGTAAAAGGGTATGTGAAATGGAATGAAGCTAAAAGAGATTTCTCTAAGGACTTTAACCGATATATGTTGCTCTATTTCGTTATCCTCCCTTTTTTTCGTTGCCACAGGGATTCATCTACGAATCCTATTTATTTCATTTTATTTTGTTTTACTTTGAATTCATTTTATAAGTCTTTTGAGTTTCATTGTCCAGCCGGTTGATAATTTGGGCTTTTAAATAATACTGTTCACAAAGCGAGTAATTGCCGACTGTTGTTGTCTTTAGGTTTACATCAAAGGATATAACAAAAAGACTAAAAGCTATAGAGTTACAAAAGCTTGAAAACGTCAACCAAATGCAAGTAAGTTTATTGTGGTTTACCCGATTTACTTTGTAATGTATGAGCTCGTGCAGTTATAATAGAGTTATTACAGACTCTAATACGTCAATATGTTCAGAAAAGATTAGGTCATAAGAACTCTTATCAGTCAGTATATGTAATCGTCCAGCACGACTACCATGGTTCCCGAGTTCGAGACCAGGTCTCCCCGTGGCTTTTTAAATTTAATTTAAAAAATAATTCGCTCCGTCTCTGGACTGTAGTCTAGCTAGCAGCAATGTAAAAATAAGACATTTAAGTTTCCTCACTCCCCTTACCATAATTCCCTTCCACTCAAAGCTCAAAGGGTTGTTCCCAAGGCTTTGGTAATATCGTAAAAAAACAAAGGAAATCATAACGACTTTTATACGTCAATGCTTGTAAATCGTGCAGTAAAGATTAATTCATGACGACTTTAATACGTCAATACTTGTAAGTCGTCCAGGAAAGATTAGTTCATGTTGGCTCTTATACGTCAATACTTGTTAGTTGTCAAGGAAATACTAGTTCATGAGGATAGTTGCTGTCTGATGCAGGAAGACTTTCCGTAAGGCAAACTCAAAATAAACAGCCGTTGTGCCTTACATGAGTAATAATATCTCTTTCTTAACATCGCAACATACCGACACCTCTTGTAATGCATGCGTCGGTAGAAGAACTTCAGTACTTGCAATACATAGTACCATGCCAAGTTATGTGTGGAAATTCGTGATTCCTAAAGAAGCGTGCAGGACCTAAAATGTTCACAGAGCTAAGCAGTTTAGTAGAGCTTATCACTGGAAAGAAATTTAGTTTTGTCAAGGAAAGAAGGAAGGGGTTACTATAGGGGAGCCCACGATGTGCAAAGCTAATTATCCTCTTTGGCCTTAACGCGGACCCTAAGCTTTGAATTAAAAGGAGCCCTGGTCTAGGATTAGTCGTTGATAAGTACGATTCGTGTAGTTTATTGGGCAGTTTCTTCTTATATCCCCACGTTTTTGAGACGGAGCTGGTTCGGTGGCTGAGTGTCAGTTTCAACCGTTGACTCTCCTATGAATGCTTTTTTTTGATTGCAGTTGTAATTAATAAAAATCCACTCCTTCTCTGAGTTGTCTAGCTTACAGTAATGCAAAAAAAATTTCCGCATACTCCTTACCCAAAATTCCTATTCGGCTATAGTTATGGACTTTGGCTATATCATAAAAACAGATTATGTAGCCTTACCTATCGGAAGTAGAACACATACGAGTTGACCAAGTGAACGTTCAATTCCTAGCAGTGCATTGCTGCCCTGACCCTTACGTCGTTTTGGATCCATCTGTATGTTTGTAGGATCTTCTGTTCTATATTCGCTGAACATCCTGTCCGATATTGCTACCATAAACCTCCTATTGAAGTCTTCTATCGGTAGTATATAGTCAGTGTCAGTGGTCAGACTTTCTCCCAGGCTGATATGTCCGTACCTCCAGGTTTTGAGGAATTTTGATTCGTTGAGATGACGCAGCATACCCATTTTGCATTGGCGTGGATTTAAGCACACCCGTCATTCTGATTTCTGCCAATCGTTGTGTATGCTCCACAGCTGGACACCAAACCATAATATCATAAAGCAATACCGAACTACTGTTTTGGAGGTTTATTTACACCACTTTCAGCATCTGTGGACGCTGATGGTGTAGTCTAGCGTAAACTGGTCATTATACTTAATGATTTTCACATCATTAAACCAACCTGCTCCATCAAATGATGGCGTCGGCTGACCCACGTTCATTTTCAAGTGCAAGATCAGCTCGTCCAGTAACTTTATCTCAACGATCTTCTCTCCTCTCCATGGATATCTTCCCATAGGAATCGCTCCGATCGATAGGAGCTACTATTAAGTTATTCTTGGCCACCTCGCTCGCAAACTTAGTCAGTGCACCTGACGTAGAGCGTCCCTAGTACCAGCTTTGCATTAGCGCCTTCTGACCTTTGGTTTGTTTTAGGTGTTTTCTCTGCAATCTTGTTGCAGAAAGTCTCTGGCAGCAAAAACCTTTCTACGATCGAAGAATACTCTATCTTGGATCGAAGAATTCGGTGCCTTGGGGTGCCGTTTGGCTTCTGGCCAAGAGACTTCATGAGCCTCACGACAGCTTTATACTAAGAGAGGGCTCTGCCTTCCTCCCGCTTTAGTCAGGACCGAGTGGTCGAATATCTCCTGTCTTCCTTCGCTGAGAGACCGCATCAGCTTTTCCTTCTCTAAGTTAGAGATAACTTCACTATCTTGGTTTTGTGCCCAGTAGCTAGGCCTGAGGCATCCCCGAGCTGATTGTGGAGGCAGTCATGCAATGTCGGTGAGATATACTCCAGACATCTGAGGCTAAGAATTTGTACTGACTTTGGTCGCAGAACCGACTCCTACCGATGTTTAGAGAGACATTCCTATCCGAGTTGATTATTTATTGGACATTACCCATGTAAGCATTTTATAACTTTTGTCAGGAGTATTTTATGTACTTACCAAGCAAAAAATTCTATGTTGGTCCTTCGGGCCGGATCACTGTGCATTTAGAGTTTTTGCTATATTTCATATCTAGTGATGTTCCTGACAGATAAGTAGTCTTTTAAAAGGTTGCAATTTATCCATTAAGCGTGAGATTACTAAATTTTAAATGCTACACTTTAGTTTAAAAAAAAAGTAATACATGACTAATCCGAATTCCAGATGGAATTTCTAATTCAATTTCGGAAGTTTTCAGTTTTGACTGTCTACTATTGACCAGAATTAAATAGAAAAGTCAAATTATTTGATTCAAAGTGTATGTGGTATGGTTGGTTATACAGCACTTTTCGAAATAAAATTAAATCTTCTACAAGCGGTTGGTTCGATTTCGCATTGTTAGTAGAGCATGGCAGTTCCTTTGGTTGCTCCAAAAAAGATTAAAACTGAGAACATCTGGTGCCAGAAGCAAAAGAACTCCTCCCCTCATTTCTGCAGGCATAATTTCTAAAATTATTCCCTAAAATGAATTTTATAGCTTCATTTTGAGCTTAAAATTAAGTTAGTCGAGTTCCCTGTAGGAGATTCAATTTAATTTGATCCAAGCAGCGTGCAAGGAACTCATTAGACCACCATCGGAGAGAGCATGAATTTTCACAAGAAATTTCACGTTCTTGACAACTATGCTTGGTGGTATGTACATACATAGTAAACGCAAACTAGATATGTATTTTTTTGCAATGCATTCTGGCACATTAACTTATTTTATAGTTTTGCATTATTCTTGTCGGAGTGGACAAGAACTGAAAATGAGATTTATATTTCATTTTTGCTTATTTCCCCCCACTTATATTTGATTTCAGTTCATACATGAAATATGGCATAGTTTTCGTATCAAATCATTTGCGAAAAAATGTCATATAAAATAAATGGAATCAATTTATGTTTTTCATTTCCAGTTCAGTGCATGTCACTTTCTTGCCATCTCAAGCGTTTCGTGATAAATAAATTCTCAAGAATTTTTTTTTTTTGACTGCCGATGATTTAACAGAAATATATTTGAGGAGTGCAAACATTACTTTCGTGTAAAAATAAATTCATGTTAAGACGCTACGTGGAGGATTTGAAAATTCTAAGAAAAAAAAACAAGATGGCCTTAGATTACGGATTATAAGGAAATCCATTTTTATATTACATACACTGAAAAGTAAAATTGAAGTGTCTCTACCCCCCTCCCCCTATCAGTTTTTTCAATAAAATAGAAGAAGAGATATAGTGTAGGTTGAGATGTTGATGGAGCTAGAGAAGCATGGAGGTAAAGCTCTTCTTATTTAAGTAGCTTTCAACTGAAAGCAGAGAAAATCTGAAGGGCTTAAAAAGTCCCCTTAAGTAGTCGTTTGTTTCAATTTAAGGAAAAGGAAAAAGTTTCGCAAGGACTTGTTGAGGATTTGAAAAGAAAACGAAACAATTTCTATTTCTTGAAATGCGTTAAGTACTTGTGTGAAGACTACTCCAGTGATGATTGCCAGCAATACAATGAAATGAAAAGAAAACGACGTCAATCCCCTTTATACTCTTACCCTTCATTCGTATAATCCTCATTGCTTCAATGTTTCTTCGTCTGTGCTAGTCCTTTTTTTCGAGGTTTTACTGTGTTTTTCATAACGACAAAAATATATAAGAAAAAAAAAACCAAGTACTATATATACCAACAACAACAATAAAAAAACAGAAAAGAAAATTTTTTTCTATTCTTTTCCTACTACCTACACCTTCGCTCGCACTTTACGTAAAAGGGTTAATATCCCCGAGATTTTCTTAGAAATCCAAAGGAGCGGAAAGATTATTAGCACCGAAGAGAAATTTTTTAATTATCACGGAAAGACTAAAAAGGTACGAACGACCTGGTAACCGATTGAGTTTGCAATCCTGTGGAAGAATTTTACTGCTTTTGGAAAGGGCTTATAAAGGACGAATAAAAATGCAAATAAACAACACCTCGACGGTTTTAAGGATTACAATAAGTGGGAGATTACCCATTCTCCTTGTTCATTTCATCCTTAAAGGTGTGCTATAAGTTCTGTTTAATTATTACTTTCATGCCATTTATTACTTTATTTAAGACGAAATAATTAAAGTTTTGTTAAAAATTATTAAACAAAATATTAGAATCTGATCGCCAGAAGATTATTAATGCTCTTTTCAAATTAGAGTTATATCACTAAAGATCTCAGAGGCTACTAGTAATAGAAAACCGAATGAAGCGAGACGTGTTTCTTACTTGTTCTTCAGCCAAATTAAATAAAAAAATAGTTCTCAGAAGATATTTATGTTCCTTACATATTTTATTTTAGTTACATAGTGAAACCTCACTCTAGCGGACGCTGTTCGTTCCTAAAAAAATTTCCGCTCTTAAGAGATGTCCGCTTTCACGCGTGATTTCGAGGCTTGATGTCATTAATACTCTTTTCAAATTCAAATTATGAAATTTTAGTAACAATCAGAAAAAAAACTGTAAAACAAGCCACGATTACCTGTGAATAAAATATTTAAAGAACGGGTCATAACACATTTTTTTCATTGTTGGAATACTAATGCCATTTCCAAATTTGTTTTATTACAATATAACGAGATTTGTATAACAGTAAGTTGTTTCACATATAAATCTTTCAAATCCTCCTGATATCTGCAAAATATTAATACTGTTTTCAAGCTCATCTCAATTGGTATACGATCATTTTGGTTTCAATAAAGGACTAAAAATGTGCATATCCTAGGAAGGTGAATCAAATTAGTTTAAGTACTAAGTGAAATATCTAGAAATATAAGCAAACCTTTTAAATTCGTAGAAAAAATTGATGTTGGTGACTTTTGTGTTGAGTCTATTTTCAAATTCGATTTAAATTGAAATTTGATAAGGCGTTGGATGTTAGATCAAACAACGTAAAAGTAGGGCATCTAATAAAATTATTATTCAAACTTATGTTGTAATTTTTTGAACTTCAGTTCCAATCCAGATTCGTCATTTGACATTTCAGTTTTTTTTATATGATAATGCCCTTTGATGCTAAATTATTGCCGTGGCACTAAAGGAATTAAGGGTAAGGGAAATAGGTGAAGGTGGTTACGATGTACGCCTTGTTTGACAGTTTCGGTCTATTAAATCATTGGCAAGCTTGTAAAATTGTCAGTAATTATATTATTATTTTAAAAGTAGCAAAAATAATTTATGTGGCATATCATTCAGTGAAACACTTTACACAATGGAGCAGGTTCCCAATTCGAAGGATATGTATTTTTTTTTGTATGTGATTACTCGCATATTGTACGTGTATAGACCGGCTATTCGTTCTCTGTTATATGTATTCAGTATTGGTACCGTGATGGGCCTTACTTCGTGTCAAGGGATGAAGGTACATAACACGTAACGAGTATGACGCTTTTAATAATTATTCCTTGTTATATAGAATATGTTTTCCAATTCGTACAGTGGTAAAAAAATGCGAACAGTATCCTTCATTTCGTAACGTATAAAACGATTTTAATTTTTGCTGTATACATTACGACTCCAGATTGGTACCACGATAAGAATTATGTAACCATGGTGAAAGATAAGGGAGACAAACTTCCTATTTTTGCACGACCCGATTCGAATGATTCTTTTTTGCTACATAGAGTATCTTCCCTGATTGGTACCGTGATAAAAAAGTTGGTGGGGGCATGAAGTAACACGCCTAACTAAAATTATTAATGCTCTTTTCAAAATATTCTTTTTATATGCACGTCGATTTTTTCGCTAATATTTTAAAGGTATATTAATTGCTAAGGGTCTTTACTAAGATCAGAATTAAGGAAAATAATTCATTAACATTTCCATCTGAAATTATTAATAGTGTTTTTTATTATTCAATATTCCAAATTTTTTCTCCAAATTTATGTGTGCAAACCTTATTTTTTTCACAATAAATTTTAAGATCCAACTTTTACAAGTTAATATATTACTAAAGCTTTAATTAATTTAGTAGAATATTTGACCAGTCACGACGTAGCTGGATCAATGGTTGAGTGGTACAACCGCCACGCCAAATATACATGTTTAAAACTCCGACTATGAGTATTTCTTTCATTTTCAATTGCAATAAATAAAAAATACACTCAATCTTTGGCCTGTTGTCTAGCTGGAGCAATGCAAAGTAGACATTCAATTTACCTCCTTTCTCCTGCTCTAATTCCGCTCCGGCCATTGACATGCTAAATGCATTAATATAAATTATCGCATTTTAAACAAACTGAGAAAGGACATTACTAATCTTAACCGGCATTTTATTATGTTAAGATTACTTATGCCCTTTCTCAGTTTGTTTAAAATGCGATAATTTATATTAATTTCTTTTTAAAAAAAAAACAAAATCTGTTTTCAAGCTTATCTGTTTGGCATCTTTTTGGTGCAGTAATATTAATATCATTTTCCAATTTGTGTGAAAACACACAGCAATTTTGATTTAAAAAAAACTTTCAGTTTAAAGTATTGAAGGAACTTTTAAGAACACAACATGGTATCTACTTTAAGGGAAGCACGCATTGCTCATTTTATAAGATATTCAATTCGCTAGAAGCATCTTGAATAAACATCATCAAGACTGTTTTCGTACGAATGGAAAATTCGACCCGAAAATCAACATATCTAAGAACGATTTACATTTTTAACCAAAAATACATGAAAGCACTCATAAATGACACTTAGGCATGAATGGGCGGTAGCGCGCACTCTTGGTGCGGCAGGATTCCGTTTGACATCATCTTGCTAGTCTTCTATTTTTAACGTTTTTTTTTTCTTCTTTGCTTGGTGAGGTAGAGGGAAATGATTAAAGGACGAAAAAAGGTATGTAAATGACATAGCATCAGGACAGATAGGTATTTTCATATAAAAACGATATAAATTCAGAGGGAAAAACGCAAATTATATTGCAACAAATAAAAAAAAAGCCTCTACGGGGATCTTTCTTGTAGTACAACACATAGAGAACGTGAAATTCTTTTCAAAAGAAAGGACGAGCGGACACAAAAAGTGAAACGTGCGCAAAAGAAGAAAATCAATTCACGAATGTTGCTCGAAATCGAATCAAATTTGAATAGGAAACGATGGGGATATGTGATATAAAAAAGATCGACGGGGGAGCAATTTGGGAGCAGAGCATGGGAAAGATGGAGAAACAGTAACGTTTTGACTATTAATTCAGTTTCATTTGATTTTAAAGGTTGTACCATAAAAATTTTATTTCAATTTTAAAACTAGCCATTGATTGGTGATTTCTGTTTTTCAAATGGGTAAAGGGTTGAATTTCGGGTAACATATGGACATTAGACTGTACATACAAAAAAATGCATTTCCGCAATTTAAGCCGAAGTCCCTTTCTACCATGTAAACTCAAATCAGGAGCTGCCAAAATCGTTCAAATTTACCAAGTGCAGTCACGTTTCGTTTGATCCTCAAATGAACTCTAAAGTTCAGTTTACTTCATTCCGCCCGCCTTCTTCATATTTGCTTTTCCCCTCTTCTATCCGTCATATCTTTAAATTCTCCTAGGTTTGTGAAAACACGCTGCCATAAAAATGAGATTTTCCCACAAGTGCATTCAGCTATTGGCTGTCAGTTGTGAAATTGCACAATTTACCGCCATGACCCGAATAACTCATTTTTCTTCAAATTTGCTCGAAATAAGGACGAAGAAACGGGGAAAACAATGATTCAAGTTGGAAGAATGCATTTAAATGTGTCGACAGTTGAGTGACAGTAAATCAATTGAGAGTGAATTTGTTCCCCGATTTCTACCTATCCAGCCAACTTGTGCCTACTTGAGCCTAAGTTTGGAGTACTTTGCATGTGCGGTAAAACCCAAAAATTAATCACTTTCAGTCGGGCACTTGTTTGGGGCTTTTTGAGTACGTCCATCATAATGAGCCGGTTTGGGTGGCACCAAAGTGCCTATCGTACAACGTTCCGGTTTGGGCCCAGTAGCAGGGTAACACTGACAGACATAACGTGAATTACAAAACACCAAATTAGCGATATAAGGTAAATTTGCCTTCATGTTAAAGCCTGAAGCATAGCCGGATAACAGTTCATCAGGGTTGGGTGCCCACCTATCCGGGGGTTATTCTAAACCAAAGCAGACCCATTCCTTATCGTTTTCCTGATGAAAATGAGCCAGCTTTGCCGAAAATTAAAATCCGGGCTAAGCAAACACAGAGAGGCCTCGAATATTGTGTGGTACAAAAGTGGGTGTACGGGTATAGGCACTATAAGTGTAAATGCGGCAGCAATACCATACCAACATCTAGCCTATAATACGTAGGGCTCAGCTCGGCACTTATTCATCTCATGGTTGTATTTTTCGGCAGCATACCACCCCCATTCCATCTCCATCCTGGTTCCTTCCTCTAATGCTGCCGTCCAAATATGAAAGCTTAGCCGGGAAATATTTGCCCAGAACTAGGGATAAAGTTTGTTTTGGGTGTGCGACAAACAAATCCGACTTTAAAAAAAAATCAACTTTCAGTCGTGTCTTTACATCGCTTTTGCCCCCACTGACACGTACTATGGGTGGCTTTACACTTTATTCGTCTCTTTTCTTTGTTTAATTCAAAGTCGTGACTTTTTTTCCTAAATGGCCGTAACCGCCGCTGACATATTTCGAGAATGTCTGTCCACTGAACGAACCCCAGGCTTTCAATCCGCCCTTTCTTGTATTACGAAAAAATGGCTCAATTTGGCAAAGTACCGTCAGCCGGTGGTCGGTTTGCCAATGTCGTACGTAAAACAGTTGAAGTATTCGCATCAAAGTTGATTGGAACATTTTTGGGGCAGAGACGAAAGACAGGAACTTTGTCGACGGCTTTTCGTCACCCTAATAGCAGTTCTTGATGGAGTTGTTAAAACCTCATTAATTTGAATGGGATCTCGTTATTTGACCATTGATATATCAAAAAGTGTCATCAATTGCTCGGGAATTGAACTTAATTTACTCCTTTACTCGTTTCTAATTAAAAGGGAGAGGGAAGTGCAAGCCAAGCACATGGTGCTATACTTCTTATGCCTAGCAAGTAGTTCCGTTCGCTTATCTATAAATCTCCCGTCTATAGTAAACAGGATATCTGCAAAAAGCTTTTAGTACATCCTTGTAACCATTCGATTGTCATTTAATTTTTACGGAAAAATTTAATATAAAAGTAATTTGAGCATTTTATATATTATCCTTATAATTAGGATCGTCGACCAATGCAAACCAGTCCTCTCAGATACATACTTGTCAGCCTTCCATGATTGCATTTATTTTTATTTACCCATTTACATAAGATATATGTTCGGTACGGTTTAGTAATATTAATACCCTTTCTTAATTTGTGTGAAAACGCACACAGCAATTTTGGTTTCAGTTTTAAGTAATCAGTGTCTCAAATTAAATATCTTACGAAAACTTTTACACCCATTCGTCCTATAATATTTATGTTCATTTCCAATTTGTATGTCTAAATCGTAGTTATCGTTACGGTTCAATAATATTAATGGCCCATCCCAATTTGTGTGAAAAATTTAATATAAAAGTAATTTTAGCATCTTATATCCTATTCTTACGATTAGAACCATGAGCCATCGCAAACCAGTCGTATCAGATATATGATGTCCAGCGTTACATTATTACAGCGCATATAGTCGAAAATGAACATGAAAGTGATTGCGGCTATCTCCTATTTGATGCCGGATTGACTGGAATATTGGGCTCCTTTGAAGTGAATTCTAAAACTGTTACAGTGGGAGCCCTGCAAGGCCATTGTACGCTTTCCACGATGGCAATGTCCTTCAATGTTGATGTATGGTCCAACGTGTATAGATGTCTTAATGACTACCGTTACGCTACCCTCATCTGCTAAAACTGTTAAAATACATGAAGTGAATTATAAGTGAAACTCATTAATGGCTATAATAGAAAACAGTTTCATATGCCTATGCATTACTTGTTTCAATAATTACAATTTCGTGAGCTTAAAATTGTTATGCTCTTGTCATGAGCAGGAAATTCACCTGTCTATCTGGTTGAAGGTCTCGCAAATTTTCATCTCTAAATAGATTACAATTAGGATAATAGGATTGACGGAAATTGAATATTTGGTTTTTCTATTACCCAGAGGCGGAGTAGATTTTTGTTTAATGCATTTGCAAATGAAAGAAATACTCATGGACAAGTCGAGGTTTTCACTTAAATTAAATACTTAAAATTTCAATTAATTTAAAAATCAAATAAGACCTTATTTCATTAAAAATATTATTTGTTAATTGAAGCACTATTTGTAAGTTAGCCCCTGTTAATTGTTCTCCTTAAGTATTCCAAAAAATAATAATTGTTTGATTTTTAATTTAAACCGAATCGAATAATTAATTTAAATTTTTATTTAACAGCACCGTAAAATTTCCTGAACGATAAGCCCCGAATATCTATTCGGATATTCCGAGCATATAAAGGCTTAAAAGTAATAAAACTAATTTACCTTTAGCAAAATAAAAAAAATTACACCGTCTAAGATTCGAACCTTATGCCTCAGTAGCACGCTCCAACGTATTCACAACTAACCCGATCTTCATTTTAAACAATTCACTTCTTAGGAGATTAAGAGAACTTGGAAAATTACGGTG
Source organism: Leptarthrus brevirostris (assembly GCA_964036015.1). NCBI lineage: Eukaryota > Metazoa > Arthropoda > Insecta > Diptera > Asilidae > Leptarthrus > Leptarthrus brevirostris. The sequence goes on along the minus strand of OZ038376.1, from coordinate 25,152,160 downwards.
GAGAACTTTAAAATTCGCCAGTTATTCCGGAAAAAAATGTGTTTATGCGGTAAATTTTTCCAAAATCACACTGTAAATTGTACGAGTCAAGTAATTTGTACAATGTTGTTCCGTAATAATGAATGGCAGGTGATAGGGGTATTGCTGCGAGAATATTTACTAGTATAGGCTAAATGTGAAAGTCGGTCAATGATAACAACATCACATAATTGATTGAACGGGGGGGGGGGGGGGGGGGGGGTTCGTAAATAGCCAAGCCTATGTGTCATATTTTTCTGAGATCCATTTAATAGTGCCAAATTGGACCCGCGTTTTTGTGCCATCTTTTTTCCATTCTGTGCCGTTTTTTTTCCATTCTGATCCCGTTGCAGCTTCAGTACCCGTATTATCTTTTCCCTTTCAATTATATTATTTTTATTCTTATTTTTTATTACTATGATGTTGCCATTATTATTTAGTATTAGTCCAGCCATTGACGGAAAAAAAACGAGGAGAAAAAATTGAAGTGGCGTCATCCTATAAGTACTTTACATCCTATAGGGCTGCAAATTGACAGCTAGAATTTCGCTAAAGGAACGACATATGACGGGCTGAGAGTAAAAGTGACCTATTTATAAGGTTCGGGCAAAAGTGGCTTAGAAAATGTTCCGTGCAAAAACGAATCGCGTGAGATTCCGGGCAAAAACGAATCGTAAAAAATGTCCGGGCAAAAACGATTTAACTACAAAAAGTAATACAAAGTTAAGTTAGATAAGTCGTTTTTGCCCGGAAATTTTCTACGATTCGTTTTTGCCCGGAATCTCACGCGATTCGTTTTTGCGCGGAAAATTGTCTAAGCCAATTTTGCCCGAACCTTATAAATAGGTCACTTTTACTCTCAGCCCTACATATGTGGAAAGGCTTAAATTATAAAAGGAGAGCTCGAATGTTACTTAGTCAAGTCTAATCACAGAACGCGTTGTCTCCGCAAACGTAATTGGTGTGGCTGTACTAGTTTAGAAGGAGTTCTCTAAATCTTAACTCTGTGGCTGTAGTTTAAAAAAAAAATCTAAAAGTACAATTACTATTATTCTCATCAACAGAAAAACATCACATACAATATTTGAACAAAAGTAAATAAATAAAAGAAAAAGGAACAAAAAATGGAATCTCCTGTCGTGTGAAAAAAAAAATCGATTAGTTTTTAGGCCAACAGTCCTGACGGAAGTGAAAATCGTTTTGAGCATTTTGACTGTGTGTGCATACATTTCAATGTTTTCAACGTGCCTACATTGGAATTTTGTTAAAACATTGTCTACTCTAATTCCCCTTTGCTCCGTTGCGTCGATTCTCTACCCCTTTTCTGAAATACACACGTTAGTGATACAAAAATTGCCGGAAAACAGCGAGTACTTGTGCGTTTCCATGATTTTGTTTGGTGATTTATTTCACTGTTTCAACCCCCTGCATGCCTTCTATGGAAACATTTCAATAAAGTCTTAGATTTAAATTTTTCAAACTGGAAACGAAAAACGATATAAACCCTCCTCAAAAAAGTAAAAAAAAATATATATATACATGGACGTGTACATCTTTTTTATCCTGATTTATCAAGGAATTTTCTTCGGTGCCTATTTGGCTTTCAGTCATCCACTCAATCAATCTTAAAAAGAATAGATCAACTGCAGTGCATGGTGATGTGTCTGTACCACAATTATCCAAAAATGTTGCCTTTTTTCGGGTGCCTATTTTAGGGTTTCTCATCATTTTTCTGAATTAGTTGCCGTTGCGTATATAAATCATTTTCTCTCGTCCTTCCGATTCTATGCCTCTATCTTCCTGTCGAAAATAAACAAGAGAACGTTTCTGTATAGGCGTTGGGTGAAAAACATGTTTACTTTTCTGTCATGACATACACCTCTTCCGCGAAAACATGCCCGTATTTGTTAGATCGCAGGAAAAAAGGACTGATTTTTCTCGTTCTCTATTTTTTTAAGCAGAAAAAAACGCGATTTTAGTGGTTTTTTTTTTATACATATGTGCTTCTAGGGATTCAGTTTAGGAATATGTTCTGTCGGCGAGAGGAAGGCGGGTACCGAAATGGCATCAATCACCAGAAATGTTATTTGTATCATTTAAAATTTTTTTGTACAAATTTAAATTGAAAAAAATAGGACGTTCAAGGACTACTTGTTTTTCTAAGGACATAAATTGAACAGATTTTCTAGCATGAAACTGCTCCTCGAAATTGATTAAGTACTTAATAAATATAAATAAATACTTTTGAAGTACTATGGACACGGAATATAAAGACACACCACCAAAAAATCGCGATTCACAAAAATCCTTTGAACAGAAGATACGTATTTTCCACCGTAGAATCTGAATCTGCAATCGAGGATGAGAATTTATGTCTTTTGATTACAGCGTCATCTGTAACGTATCGAAATTTTTTTCCCAATAATATCTGGACAGGTTTGACGTACCTATAATATCTGCAATAAAAAATGGAGGTTCCTATTTAAATTTTTAAAGTTGACTCCTCCTACCTCCTCTCTCCTGCCCTAGCCCTCACCCTTGCCCTTGAGAGCGAGTGTCAGGCAAAGCTTATCACAGGCATATGTCTCCTGTAAAATGTACCTCTGTAGCGTTAGTCGTTCTATACAAGAGTTAGGATGGTGTGTCCTATTTCCTATATTCCTATATCCGTAGCATTCGTTTTCCTGTCCAGTTCTTCTAAGCCCATACGCGTCCATTTAATTACCCCCAAAAGGAGTAAGTAAGGACTGGTATCGCATACGTGTTTTTAGCCTTAATGAAATTTTTCCCATTTAGGATAGTTTTAGAAGACTGTTCATTTGAAAAAAAAAACCATTTTCCATCAAGATAACACTCGAACTCACCATGCAAAATTAAATTAATTTTAAACGAAAATTCTTTACCATTTTATCATTTTTTATGACAGATGCGAAAACTGTTGTGTGTTCTTATCAAATTCCGAAACTATGTTTTTCCATTAAACTTTCGTTTAACTTGGTAGTGTTATTCCATTCGACGTAAAATCATTTGCAATCCTGTTGGCAAAGTGAATTAGCGTGTCTTACGTTACCAACCTCACCATCAGCACACTGTATCTCGAACAACTCCAAGATTAATTTGATGCAAAACTCTCTCAATTAAATTTGCGTAAATTTAATTGCAGCAGTTGTACTCGGAATGAGCCAATATACCGCGAACTAATAGGATAAATCCCACGAAATTAAACGTGTTCATGTGGCAAGATTAAGGGCAATTAGTCACTTTATCCAATCCATGTAGAATCAGATAATGAAATTCATTTCAAGGAATCAGCCAACAAATTCGAATGAAAGGTTGCACTACTCTATACTATGCTCTATTGACTTTATTCTTCAATCGGTGGGGGAGGGATATTTACTTACTGACTGAGATCTGTTGAAAATTAAATAATCAACGACATAAGAAAGACAAAAAATAGCCCGACGAACCCACTTTAGTATAAATCCCTCATTCGGGAGTTTGTTGATGGACACGTCCTTAATAAGCAATTACTAGTCATGTCCATGTTCCTCCAACTTTCATGAGACGATATATACCGAGATCGAAATCCAGCGTTGTATATTGTGTTTGCCGTAGACACTACTACAAGAAGTATAAGCATGATATCGTCCGGTTCATTTGCTGTCCAAAGAGGACTTGAACAGGATCCATTCGCAATATGCCAAAGGACGTGATGTAGCAAGAGAAAACAAATTTCCTCTTTGTAAACATTCTTCCTTTAGCTTTGCCTGCCAGGCAAGCACATAATTATTGTTGCTGTATAGCATTAATTTCTTTTCTCTCTCTGACTGAATTAGACGATTTGATTTGAACATTTCCCACCGTTCGCTCCTATCCTTATTTTCCTCGTAAAAAAAAAAAGTTACTTACTTGACTAATTCGAAAAAGATTTTATATACATCACGTGATTTTGTTTAGCACAAAACAAATCAAAATCAAAGTTGAGAAACTCTATTTCTGTACTTGAAAGTTTGTCACCAAGGTCTCAGTATACAAAACCACAGAATGTATTTCATCGTATTATTAGAGGAAACCATAAAGATCCGGATTGATGGCAGCTAATGTCTCCGTAACAAATTGCTTCTTAACAAAGTAATAAAACCACCAAACTCTGCTTATAGGAATACGAGTAACTACTTTGAAGTGGAAGGAATCCCTTCCAATCTCTCAATTAATTTTTGTGGCTGTGTTAATTAACAGAACGACAGGTGACATGCACAGTAGTTTGTTGGCAACAAAATTAATCTTGAAAATAAAATGGAGTCCTATTTTTTCGGTGCTGTAACACGTGACATTTTCAAAGAAAGTTGGAAAAAAGTTAATTTTCGTATGAGAAAAATTTGCCCTCGATATGTTATTTTCTTACTTTGATAGGTACAGTCCCCGAACAGCTTGTTGCTACCACCTGACAAATTTGCCTTTTTTTTAACAGACTTCCCAAAAACAACAAGGTTGTAAGTTCGACATGTATTTTAGTATGACCGGGAATAAGTCTTAAATGTCTCATTTGAAGAAGGAGTCAGCCAGCGCATCTACCGTGGTTTGTCAGGAATTTATTTATGGCCGTTTAGGTTTTGTGCGAAAATTCGAGACTGGCAGGCTCTTTTTTCATGTCCAGAAGTTGCCACACCATAGCGTTATTTGTTAAGACGATCCTGGTTAATGTCGTCCAGATACTGTGGGCTCGAAATTGCTTAGAAATTTGTTGTGTTTCCGGAGTAAGACATGTGGTGGATGCAATACGTGACTAAGTAGAGTGAGTCAGTGTACTAAAATTGATTTTATGGTTCCGATATTATTAAGCTGGACATAAATTTTTTCCCTATGTGGACTCAGCTGTAGAATATACAAGGCCATGGCAGCCTCAAAATGTACTGCAGAGCCTCTGTATGATGTTGTCTCGAGTCTGAAGTTTAGCAGCGATATTATTGAAGTGCTCTTTGAAAGTCAGTGTCCTGCTTAGCGTAAGGTAAGCGCCTTTGAAAGATACTGTCTGGAGAGCCTGTTATTTAGATGGAAGCAGTAGACTTCTGTTTTGTTAACGCTGGACTTTAGCCTCCAGTTTCGGAAGAATTTCAAAATTTTGGAAAATCTGACATTCTGGATAGTAACTGACACGTCATTGACGTATATAAAGTTACGGCAAACGGTGTTGGATAGGTGTGATAGGTATGAGTTCAAGACCAGTGGAGCGGGTACCGAACCTTGTGGGAGGCCGTTGTTGTGTATTTTTATTCTGCTAATATTATCACCAAGCAAAGCTTAGAAAATTCGATTGCTAAGCCATACTGTCAACCAAACTGTATGGTTCCAAGCAGTTTCAATACCATGCCCGGTTTCCACATTGCATTGTAGGCGGCTGTTAGATCAACAAAAGCAACTTCGGTCTTCAGGTACTTTTGTTAGCCAGCTGCAATAAATGTAGCCAATCCTAAGAGCTAATTTGCTCAGTTTCTGTTTAGTCTGAATCCCGCCTGCTCAACTGGAACTCAGTTAGAAAGGCGCCTGATATTCTTGTATATTAGTTTTTCCAGAGCTTATAACTCATAGGAAATTTGAACACAAGTACTGGGATTTCCTAGCTTAAGTACTCTAACGACCATCATACTCTTAAACGGTGGAGGAAATTTTTGTATTTCCAGTATGTTGCCGTAAAAACACAGTCTGGTATTTTTGCCGTAATTAGTCAAAAACTCTGGATAAATTTCATCAAAGGTGGGAGCTTTGTACGTTTTCATGTTTTTAAGTGCGCCGTCTACTTCAGTAAGGAAAGGGAATCTGAGGCAACCGTTTTATTGCTCTAAGAATTCATTTATAATTTTTTATTAAATTGTACACTTTAAAATGAGTAAAAGATATCTTTAAATTTTTTTTTCATCAAAAGATCCAAATAATTAATTTTTCTTTCAAAAATAAATTTCAAATATTGCGCCAGTGATGGCTTGTGAATTTGTTTTCGTAAAGTTGTCATTTTAAGGAGAAAATGCTGGGGGCTATTATAAATGTGATAAAGCAGTTTTTGACCTTTGATGAATTTCTTGCCCTGAACTTAACTTAACGAAAGATCTTGTTCAGTGCATAAGAATTTGTCCGTGGTAAGTTTGATAGGTTTAATGGGGCAGGCAATAAAGATGCGAAGTGTGTTTTTGGAAATCTTGTAGTAATTTGATAAATTTTGATAGTTTTTCATTATAAATTAAATTATGTGTGTCCAATGATTGTTTTGATATAATTTTATTCGAGTGCAGTGCGATTTTTATTTGGTTTTTAAGTAAAAATGTGTTCATCATGAAAGTTTGGTTAAGTTTTAGTGGGTGAGTTGCTTTCTGTCAATTTATTTTTCTTGAATATTTTTGTGATGGCTTCTTTCGGAGGCGAATTTATTTTCTATTAAAACTGAATCTGATGCATTCAAATAAATGTTTTGTGTAATTTTTAATAATAGAGCTAAAAATGTGTACAAATTCGATTTTGTAATCGTTTACATTGAATGGCACAGCAAGTATACATCTTGCGAAAGATTAAATCCCATTCATATCAATTACTATAGCGGCGATACAAACTATAATTGTTTATGCAAGGCCCTTGAGGATTATTCTTTTCCTTATTTACTTACAAGCCGAAGAAAATTCATCATATCCAGTGTGTCATCAGCCGACAGCTTATTTCAAGTGGTCAGTCCACCTAAGACTTATACGAGTCCTGGTTCTACTCTTAAGGATTACGCCTTTGATTCTCAATGCTTTAGGTCAAGCATGATATTTTTTTTCTTGGTTTAATTTGTTTTGTCCTATTTTGCATATTTTTAGGTTGCGAATCTCGTGAAATATGTCATTTTATGAATTTATAAAGTCTTTAAAAAATTATTATCTACAGAAACGGATATGACGACGACATGAATAAACTCTGCAAACTCAAAAATAACTCTAAGGCCTCAAAAGGTCTTAAGATGCCAGAACAAATTTTAACTTGTCTACGTTTATATTATATCCTTATAGTAAGCCCTTCCCTCTTTAGAGGAACAACAGGGTCCAGACAAAGCATTATGAATACGCCAACTTTAAGTTTTATAGTCAGCAGTGTTCAGGGCAGCCAATATTCGACCTTCGTACTCTTGCGAGATGTTCGGCGTTTCATAGTCCGTTAAACCTCTTCACATAGAGGTTGCGGGCCTGGCTCTATATGCAGCTCACAATCTTAAGGGAGACCCCTTGGGAGAAACATAAATAAGGGCCAAACGACAATAAGTGAGATTCTTTAATCCACACCTGAATTGGCCATGGTAACCTATGACATGCCGGCAAGATTCTCACTATTTCAATCACCCTTAATACGGGTGGAAATTCGAGAGACCTGGACGTTTCCAGCTGTTCAGGGGAACTTGTATAGTATACGGATGGATCCAAGACTGAGTTGGGCGGTAGGGCAGGGGTCTGGAGTAATTCCCTTCGATTCAGTTCATCACTGGCCCTGGGAAAATACACCACGGTATTCAATGCTATACTGTTAAGCTTAGCTAAAGATTAGTTAGATAATATTTGGTACTGTTTAGATTGTTGTAAGAAACTGAACTGAATGGTAGAGATATTAAGTGCGTCTTATAAGTAATGACATAGTTGTTATCGCACAATGAAAGGAAGAAAATTGATTCTACTACGATCTCGATATTATGGTTAGTACAAAAAATATTTATTATATTTATAACTAAATGTTCGGTTAAAAAAAATTTTAATCAAGAGATATATAGAATCCTGTGTAACACCATATCTAACGTGAGCTCAAATTAATGCAAACAAGTTTCATAAAAAATAAATAAATTGCGGATAAATCTGACCCAAATTTAAATGGATTGCTTTCTTTTGTGTGCGGAAAACATGTTCGAAAATTTACAATTATCCTGTAAAAATGTTTTTATTGATTGTAGTACAAAAAAAAACTTACTGACCGTGTGTACACCAATCAATTTTTAAAAAGATATGATCTCTTGTTGTAAATTGATTCAAAATAATGACACACACAAAAAAAATGATAACGAAAAGCCGAATGCAATGATAGAACTGAAAACCAACAATGCAACTTATCTGACTGTGGAAGGTTACCTGAAATTTTCATCTTTTTATTTCATTTTTTTAAATATAAAATTACCTTGCTTCAACCAAATCAAATAGCGATTCAGGTCTGTTTTATTTCCTCTCGTTTTTATTTAATTTTTTTTTTTAACAAAACGAGTATTCCCACGAGAAAAGTCATCATTAAATCTTTCATCCAACAGAGTACACACAGAAAATGTTGTACTTTGGACAGAAAATCGGATTCAACGCGGCAGGAGTGAGAGGGGTTCAATTTATAATCCGACATTTACACAAGAGTTTAACTTTTGTTATTTAATATCTCTAGAGGGTCATTTTCGATATATATATATATATATATATATATATATATATATATATATATATATATATATATTTTTTTTTTTATTTTAAATGGAATTGCACGAGATTTAGTGTGATTATTTAATTTAATCTCTATTTATACGCGTTAGATACAGAGAGCAGCCAAATTGTAGTTTGAACATTGTGCTCTATAAATTGGAAACAATATAGTCTAAGAGGATTGTCTGATTAAATTAAAGTACTTAGAAAGAATTTGCTTGTTTCGTTTTGTAAAACGAAGTTTTCGTTGTGACTTCAAAACAAACGAGAAACAGTTGAAGGATAAGAAAGTCGACACGAACAATTTCAGTTTGGAAGTAAAAGTTAAGAAGTTATTTTTTTCTCTCTAAATCCAAGCACATAAACACTTCAAAGTGCTTCGTTCATTTTCTTAAAACACTCTTCTTTACCTTACCCATCTCCCCGGTTGGCTATTGAAGCTATCCCCCAAACTCAACAAGGAATGCATACCTTGAACACAAAAGAAAACCTATTTGCACTAGAAACAACCAAAGTGGAATAAGAAAAAGGAAAACAAAAATGTGAACAGAAACAGAGAAATCATCACTATGAATGTTCTTGAGGACACAGCTACTACCTTATGCTTTCACCTGGCATTGGGATTCAAGGACATGTTCCATTCAATATATGATGTAGTTTATATGTAAATGGAGGAATACTTCCATTTTGCCAGGTAAACCCAATTATATTCCAGCTCGGGACAAATTTGATTGGCAAGGAATTTTTCTTGTAACATTTTTCTTGTTCTACTAAGTTACAAGGTTGCATTATTCCTTATGTTCAATAAGTTCAAAGATTTATACAATGCCAACTATGAGAAAGTTCCTCATTCTTATGCAAAATTCTTCCTTTTTAGCTCCATAAAATCTCGTTTAATGGCAACAAAATGGAAAGTTTTCTGCATATGCTGCACGAAGTTAGTTTTACACCACACCCTTATACGAATCCTTCTGAGATATTCTGCAAAAATTAACGTACGTGCAACATTTTGAAAATCATGCACACGTACACCATAACAATATGCACTCCAATTTTTAGATATTTCAGAGAATAAGTCTTCATTTGTTTATATTCCACTTTAGAGTACTCTACCTTTTGCACAAATTCGGCTTCTAGTCACCATTCATTTTTTTATGAGAGATTCATAATTCCAATGACAGCCAAAAATACGTGACGAAGAATGTTTTTAAAAAACAAATTCAGTTATAACCATAAAATTGTCTCTACATTTAAAATAGAGTGTTCCGTAGCGTTTTGGATAATGTCAGCGACAGTAATTTGACAGAAGGTAGAAAAAATGCTTGCTGTTGTTGTAGTTTGTAAAGAGTGGGGGTAAAAATTTGTTCAAGCTTAGTTTTCACATGGAAAATTATCTGAGAATATACGAAGAATATATCAGAGGTGTACTCTCATGACAAAGTAGTGTTTCTTTTAGAATGTTCTTATAAGAAGAAAGCCAACGAAGTTTGCATCCATCACTTTTTCGAAAGGGGCTTCTATTATGAAAAGAAAGTAGCGAAAATTTGTCACTTTAATAGATTATGAAGGATGTGTTCAGGTGCATGGAAGAAAGCACTTGAAAGCGTAACGATAATCAAGTCTTTTGAGACAGTCTTAACCCAGTTCCCGAATAGAATCTTTGGAACTGTCGAAATTACCAGTCATGAATTCTATATCATATTTCAAGTAATTACGGTTATAAACATTTAAGAGAGTGTGATTAGACCTAATTCAAAAATAGTTATCAGACACCTCATTCTCATTTCATAACTGATTTTCAGAAATTGCAGGTCAGGTATAAATACAAAAACAGCCATTAAAAATATGCGAACCAACGAAGGATTGCCTATGATAAGAATGTTTGGTTATGCTTCAAAAGTTACAGGAAAAAGTAACACCGTGTCTGATAATAATTTTCAGAACCTGTATCCTGCTGCATTACATCCCTCAGCCTTGGAAACAAGTTCGAGTAGTGTTCGTTTCAAAGATCGTTAGGCGGGGTTATGAATTCGCGAAAGATTTCAGGCCGATTATTTTTATTTCGTGCTAAAAGCACTGGAGAGAATACTAGATATACTGCTGCGAAAGATCCTGTATACACATAACTTGAACGAAAATCCATAATGTAGTTCGTACTATTAAGCAAACTATATAATATAAGGAATACTTCCTAGCCGCCTTCCTAGAGGGTTCTTTCATCAATGTCTGTACTCATAATATTCAAGAATCCCAGATTTAGTTGTGTGCAGAAGAGGACCGTAGTCATTGGTAAGGATTGTAAAGTCAGGCTTGGGCAGCACCCAAATAATCAAATTCGGACATTGACATATCCCCAGTACTTTGGATCATTGCAATAAATGAAGTCCTCTACTTGTTGGACAGAGACGGGATTAAGGCAGTCGCATATGCGAATGATGTGGACTCAGCGGTTATGTAGGCTAAACTGAACTGATGCTCTATTTGACACTCACATTCAGTTCATAAAAGAGAATCATTTAGACTACAGTTCTACAGTAGCATCTGATAGTCACGGACTAATTCCCAATATCCTTAGTAGAAAACAGTTTCAGACCTTTCAAATTACTGAGCTTGTACGGTATAATCCCTGCCGAACTTCAGGCAGCCACTTTTAAAGTCTGCTTAAACCTCACATACATGACAAATTCGCAAACAGACGTCAAGATGGAACGTCGTACAGTAACCATAAGGACTTTAGGACAATAAGTCTCTTTTCCTTCTCGCTTAAAACTCTGGAAAGTGTTTTTAATGTATTTATCAAAGAAACAGTTTAACCGTCTAGCTCTAGACTGTCACTCTCTCTCTCTTACAACATCCATATAATCATATAAGGTAACCCTGCATGTGATCGACAATACAGAAAGATCAACCATTTACAGGAACTTAAGCCTAACAGCTTTCCTCGATATTGATGGTGCTTTTGGTTATTTTAAATCGGTTGCGGTGCGGGGGGGAGCTGGATCTAGCTATTACGTTCAAAAGTTAGACCATACTTTCTAGTTTTAAGTCGTCGTTAATATTTATATTGTATTTATATTATTTATTTACACCTATACATTGTCTCTTAAATTTAATAACTAAACAATTGTTTTCTCTTATTTCAGGTTTCCTAGATGCCGATAAGCCCTATTTTGATGATGTTAGTCCGAGAAATGTAACAACTGTTGTGGATGATACTGCAATATTGAAATGTCGCGTGAAAAATAAAGGAAATCGGACGGTATGTTATTTTCTGTTAGATTATTTGAATTAACAATTAAATTTGCTAATTATATGCATGTGTAATCGAGTAAAGAGTTGAGTTATTTTAATTAATTTTGTTTCCCTTGTTACAGGTTTCGTGGATGAGAAAACGAGATTTGCACATTTTGACCACCAACATATATACATATACTGGTGATCAACGTTTCTCGGTTGTACATCCTCCCGGATCTGATGATTGGGATTTAAAAATTGAATATGCTCAACAACGTGACAGTGGAATTTATGAATGCCAAGTTAATACTGAACCCAAAATTAATTTAGCTGTATTTTTGGAAGTTACTGGTAAGTTAATTTTTAATATTTAAATTTTGAACAAAATTGAGATTTTAGTTAAGTGTGTTGAAGAAATAATAATATACTATATTGACGTATTGTTAAACACTAATTGGTTTTGATTGAAAATCTTAGTTAAAACAAAGCCATGTTAACGCATCAAATGGTAGTCCTCTAAGCTTTGGTCACATCTAAAAAAACAAAAAGATTGGGCTACTCGACGAATGATGGAACGTATAAATACCGACCTTGGTAGAATATATAAGAACAGATCATGTGTTATTGTGTCATATTTTATGGTAATCCTCTTAAATTAAGCAATCTCGATACCGTGGAGGGGCAAGGTATAAAACTGATAACGTAAGTAACCCTTATACTTCTTAGCTACGTCCCTTTGACTGTCTCGCTCAACACGAGTACTGAGCGGGAGCAGTTGTTAACCTGTTTATGACTAAAATCTAAATCCCTTTGTCCCGCTCAACACGCACACTGGGCGCGAGCAGTTGACTGCCCTTAACCTGCTTATATCTACTCTCCGGACTACTCTAAACTCTCAGCTGTTCCTAGGCATGCAAATGCCCGCACTTGATCCGAGTAGCTGTCTGCTCTTATTATAACTATGGTCTATGCACCGGGTATGAGTGACGCGAGGCAGGACCTGCCTTGCTCAAATTTACAAACGGTATGACGGGAGTTTTACCGAATGGCCGGACTTTGAATTGCTTATGCCTTGCTTGCTTTGCATGGGAATTTTTCCTGTCTTGGTGAGTCCGAAATCGTCGCTCTTGATATTTCAAAGGCTTTTGATTGAGTCTGGCATGCTGTCCTTTAAGCCAAACTTCAAACATTTGTTCTGCACCCTACCCTCGTTAAATGGATAGAGATTTTTGTCAGGCCGTTCAATTCGTGTAGTAATTGACGAAGTTACATCTGTTTCCTACGAAATAAATGCCGGTGTACCTCAGGGTTCAGTTCTTTCACCAATCTTATTTCTTCGTTTTATTAATGATCTCTTATCCCTTACTCTCAATCCTATTCATAGTTTCGCCGACGACAGCACCCTTCATTTCGCGTACTCATTTGATTCTGTAATGAATTCACGTGGAAATGCTACAGAAGTCAATCGGGAACGCATGTTTGGATCATTAAATAACGACATTTCTATGGTCCTCGCTTGGGGCAGAGCAAATCGTGCTACTCTTAATGCATCCAAAACTCAATGCTGTTTAATGTTCCTTAAAAAACGCCCAATTCACCCCCAACCCATTTCAGTCGACGGAGTGAATATACCCAATTCACCCTCCCTAAACATCTTCGGTATTGAAATATCCAGCAATCTTAGATGGACAGATCATATATTTGCAATCGCTAAAAGTGCGATGAAATGTTTGGGTTTTCTACAGAGATGTAAGAAATATTTCACCCCGCCTGACTTAGCGTTGATCTACAAGTCCCACATTAGGCCTAGACTTGAATATAATTCCCATATTTGGGCAGGGGCCGGACACACCGCATTGTTCGCGTTAGACAAAGTCCAGCGTAAGGCTATTAAACTTATTGGCGATTCCTCATTCTCTGAGGGCCTTGACTCTCTGGAGCATCGACGGAATGTCGGTTGTCTCTCACTCTTCTATCGCTTTTTCCATGGCCATTGTTCTAACGAAATTGCTATTCTGATTCCTTGTAGACCAATGACAACGCGCGATACAAGATCTACAAGTCGCTCCCACCCCTATTCTCTCCAGGTCAAATTTGGACGTACCGTCAAATTTACGATCTTCTGTTTTTCCCTCGTCTTATGAGCCTGAAACTTTCAAACGGGGCGTACATCGACACCTCCTTCACTCAACCTCGTAACCCATTTCCCTCATTCTTAATTCCTTTCCTGCCAATTTTAGCATCATAGGCCATCCCCTGAGCTTTGGCAACATCATATATATATATAAAAAAAAAGCTACACTTCAAGTTTGCATTATATTTTAACGGCAACTTTAACTTTTTATTTTCTTATTTCAGTTTGTACTAATTTTCTACACAAGTTTCCAAATTTAGTTTCAGTGTGAATGAAGGACTCAATTGTTAAACTTTATAAATCCAACCGCTAATTGAATTTCCTTACACACATCAGTTTTTGTGACATTTTATGTAGACGACGGTTTTAAGACCTCAACTATTTTACTGGTGGTATTTATATCCTTATCTGGTGAAAGTGTCAGAAAATTAATCAAATCAATTTAGCGTATTATTTAGGAGGCTTGAAGCCATCCTTTCTCTGAATAAAATTGAAATTAAACTAAGCGCGTCACTTTCGATTCAATTAGCAAATCTACATCCATCAACCGTAGAAACAATTTGGTTTAAGTTTCAGAAAATTAGTCATTTTCGTTTTCTCGAGATCTCTCACTCAGGAGACTTTCTTGAGAAATTTTGAGTGAAACTGAAACTATAATCCTTCAACCCTAGGGACGACTTCTTGAATTTCAAGATATCTTATTCAGAGTTTGAATTGCTACATTAAAGGATTGTTAGTAAAGTAACTAGTTTATCTACGTATCCCCCCAAGCGTGTAAGGAAGGAATATTTTCTATCCATAGTCGAATGATTTAGAAAGAGAAGGGAAACTAGTAGAGGTGGTAACCAATTTGTTAATGACTTCTAGCAGAAATAGCATTTCTCAGTGTACTAGTATACAAGCACCTTGGTGACCTTAACGATTGTGTTTATTTTTTTTTCTATTGGTAATATAAAAGGAAAAGAAACCTCTATAATACCCTCTGGATGGTAGAGATGTTCTATGCCATCGATTGCACTAGATAATCACAAGGGAACATTCCTTGGTTGTATAGATAGCACATTTCTCCGTAAAATGCTCGCTCCACATGAAATTCAATTTATTTTTGAAGCACTGCTTTTCAATTATTTATAAATAGTTTTTTCAATCGAATAGGAATTGAAAAGAATAGAAATCTATGTCTCTAAGGTCTTACGTATTACGCTCGAAAGTTTTAAATAGACTGTTAAAACAAAATTATTCTGCAATTGGCCAGAAATATGTCAAACACCCATTCCGTATCCTGAAAAAAATCTCAAACGAATCAATATCCGAAAGTTTCCCTCAAGTTTGAAAGTAAATTAGAATGGACCCCATCTAATAAAAAAATTTTTTTCTTCTCCTGTTTATATAATATATTGTGGGTATAGTCATCTTTCAAATAGTCTCCCCCTTGTGAACTTTGTGTCCCAAACAGGTATATGCCGGCAGCCTTATACTTCCTCCCTAGGAAACCTTTTAAGGGGGTGCATAATGATGTGTATGAATGTCATAATGTCGAAACAGTGACGCAAAGTATAAAATCATGACAAGCGAGGAAATGGTAATTGAGGCAAGCTGAAAGTATAGTTGGGGGGGGGGGGGGGAGTGAGTGCTAGCAAAATTTATACATAAATATAGAGAAAATATAAAAATATATATACATATATGAAGAGAAAAAGGAAAAACCAGGTCAGGGGGTGAGTGGCAAGAAATGATACTGTCGTGAATTTAAAACATCAGTCACTCTTGGCGTTCGTACATTTGTCTCAATTCGCGCTTTCCACCACTTCTATATAATACGTGTGTCACAAGCGAAACGCATTCATATATACACTAACGTATGCCCAGAAAGAGTATATTTGTGACGGCCTAGTCCTTTTGCTATATAAAAAAGGAATTCCTTTACCACTTTGCTTCCTCTTTGAATATTTGCTAGGATGCGTTTAAAAATAGGCTAAACATTTTGCAAAACCTTGAGATGAAGCACAAGTTAGTTAGAGCGAGAGAGAACGAGAGATGTATTATTAACTGACCCGTTGTGGTCGAGATTGTAGCAATTTCAAGTAACAAGAATCTTACACCAATTTGCATAAGAGCTTCGAAACAATTTCTCCAACTAGGACGTGTATACAGTCCCTTGATTAGTTTGCATCTTACTTTCATAACAACAAGAATATGTTCAGATCAAATGGATATGTCTAAGATCGATAACCGAAAATTAATTAAGGAAAATGAATCAGAGCAGAAAACGACAACCGAGAATTTTGCAATATCATTCATCTAATGGACATCTTAACGTTTATGCGGTACATGCACACATTACAAACACGCATACACACAAAATGTTTTGGGGAGGCAATTACAAAAGCCATGAATGATTACATCATCCTAAATTGCACAAGACATTTGCGATTTTGATTACATAAGAAATTTCCCATGGTTAGGTTAGTAGGGATTTAGCATGTCACGAAAAATGATAGACACCAGGAACAACTAAGTGAACGCATAAGAACCCTTCATTTATAGTTAGATTGCTGCTCCTGAAATTCCTGTCAGAAATAAGATTTAGAGTGATGAAGCGAAAAGAGAAGGGAAATAACAGTGAAATAGTGAAATTCTTCAAAATACCAAAATTATAAATATATCTGGTGCCTCGTTATTGCATATATGAATCTTCCAGAATTTAGTGGATACGAATTGAACTCTTGCTTTTGGTGGCTTCGGTTATATGACTTTTCGCATTTGTGCTTATTATTAAAACCCAGTAATTAATGGATTTATCGTGGCGACCTATTGTGCTAATCCTCCCTACTCCTTAATTCAAGCTGTTCTTTGGTCAACCTGTTGAATCTTAGCCGTGGAGCGAAGGGCGCTCTAACTCTTTTGGGATCCAGCAAGCACTTTACAACGATCAATATTCGGCGCCTGGCACTGGCCGGGCACTCGAATAAGATGTCGAGTGCTCTCTCGATCTCCGCCATCTTTAGTCGGTAAGTTTTTAGCTGTTTGTCTGTCTATAAGGTTAGATCAAGAACCTTACCACTATATAGGGCTCTGAACGTTGGCACGTTGTTTGCAGTTTAGATAATGTAGTTAAGACTCAACCAATTTGTTGACGTTACAAGGTGATGTGCATTATTGCCTTTTTCGATCAGGATAGGTTAAGCTATGTGATCTTCGTTTCTGCCACTATGGACTATGGAGCTCTTCTGGCAATGTTTAGTTATTGCGGAGGTTGATGTTATAAGTATGATAAAGACTTGGTCGTAACCTTCCCCCTCTTCCCTACCCTAAAAATCAAACTGATTCTTTGATGTGGGAATCAGATAGGCATTATATTTGCAGTGGGCCGAACTTGGCTTGTTAGCAACATCGATGTTTCTGCGAATATTTTAAAATACAGGGTGTTCAATTTATCTGAAGACACTGAAATATCTCGAAAACTACACATCGGATCAAAAAATTAAAAAAAAAAAAATTTGTTCGGCTCGGAGGGGAACATCCAATGATAGTACAGGCAATATAGCACGAAAAAATGGGGTTGCTCCGAAAAATGACCTACCGGGATTTGACTTGATAAATCGATAGGGGGGCATAAAAAAAGCTTAATGCTAGATTTCCGAATTGATCCCCCCCCCCCCCTGTTTTTTGAGAAAATCCAAAAAAACTTTGTATGCGTTTTTCTCGGAATCTATGGGCTTTAGAGAAAAGTTTATTTAACAAAAAATGTTCAGGACATTGTTAACTACATTTTTTGTCATTGAAGCCAAGTCGTACGACTTAAATTACAAAAAGTAGGTGGCGCTAAAGTATCAAAAAAGTGGGTTTTTGGCATTTTCGTTAAGAATAAATAATTTTTTCATATTAATGTAAATGGGAAAGTTGTTCGTCACAAAAATATCTACATTTTTTATTTAAACAATTTTTTTGTAAAACTTACCGTTCTCGAACTGTAGGCGAAAAGAGGCAGCGCAGCGTAGTTAACGGTTCTTTTTTACTTTCTATGAAATATACTTTTATGAAATACACGCATCGGCGCGGCACATAAAGTACAATTTTTCGACTTTGGCAAGCTCCAGCTCGAGAACGGTAAGTTTTACAAAAAAATTGTTTAAATAAAAAATAGTTAACAATGTCCTGAACATTTTTTGTTAAATAAACTTTTCTCTAAAACCCATAGATTCCGAGAAAAACGCATTCCAAAGTTTTTTTTGGATTTTCTCAAAAACAGGGGGGGGGGGGGTCAATTCGGAAATCTAGCATTAAGCTTTTTTTATGCCCCCCTAACGAGTTATCAAGTCAAATTCCGGTAGGTCATTTTTCGGAGGGTATCTGCTATATTTACTGTACTATGATACCAAACTCGACTCCGCACTCACCCACCTCCTAGAGGGTGAGGGGTGGGGATAAAAAACTTATATTTTTTATTGCAGATTCCTATTCCCTGCGTAAACGTGAACAACTTTTGTCACAAAAATTTTTTTTGAAGACGTATATTTTTTGAGAATTTTGAGGGACAAAATTTGAAAATTTTAGAAATTTAAAAATTTCTTACTCGAAAATTTTTAGGCTTACAGAAAAATTGCAAAGGAGTAAAAATGCTTAGATTTTTACAGGGAATCTGACCAAATTTTGTGAGAATTTTCTTTAGAAAATTTTGGATAAAAAAATGTTTTTCAGACAATTTTGCGGGGTTACAGTAACGAGAGAGAGAGAGAGAGAGAGAGAAGAGAGATACTCACAATTATGTGATTAAGAGCCATTTTCTTGTTGGATTCAAAGAGTGAATATGTGTAAGGCACATGGTAGTCGGAAGCGTCACTGTGGAATCATCTTCCGCTGGTGGCAATAGGCCGTAGGTAGCCTTGCCGCACTTTGTTGTTGTAAAATGTCTGCCGAGAACAAACCAAGTAATCTTACGCGAAACTCAAAAATCTCAAAAAACTTAAAATTGTTACGAACGTTCCGAGGTTTTACAAGGAGCAAAAGGTTTTAGAGCATTTCAACAAAGAACAAAACTTTAAAGATTCTTATTTCAAACGACAGGAACTAAACCAATCGACGAAGTGTCTTCAACTTGTATAAAATTTATTAATACTTGCCTGGGAAATGAAAAAGAATCAATTTAATTAATTTTTTCTAACTTCGCTCGTTTTTAATATCCCTACACCTTTAAGAAGTTCTTTCTGATTGTGACCCTTCAATTCCATCAAACAGTTCTTAATATAAAATTTTATTTTTCATTTTTCCCTGAGAATACAATACCGCTGTGCCATACCTCTCTTTCCATTTCAAATAGATTTGATTATTATAAACCCCCCCCCACCCCCTCCCTGCACCCTGCAAAGAGTTTTCTGTTATCTGACAAATCGTTTATACATCGTTCATCTACTTTCTACCTTATGTTTGTCTGTCTGTCTGTATGTCTGAGATATTAAAATTTCAATCTGAATTAATGAAATGTGTTGATTTATTTTCTAGCTTTGCACAATTCAATTTTTTGGTCAAAGAACTATCTATCGCTCTTTACCGTTCTGTTTTTCAACTCTACTTGAAATGCACCACCTGGGGATCAAATTTAACGCTTCAATTGTGAACACGTAAAGTAAATGTAAAGCAACGAGTACCCTTGGAATAGATATAGAAATGGAAATGAAAACATATATTCGTATAAGGGATGCAGAGTGGCTGTACTCAAATCTTATTTACCACCTGAATGTACAATTTTCCAAAGTAATCATATTCAACTGCACAAATACATGTAAAATTCAACTTTTGTCGAGAAGAATTATAGTTAGGCAAGACCATAGACGTAGAGAATTTCTACATCAGTATTTTAAGGACGGACAAACTGAGAAAGTCTGAGTGTACTTGAGAGTATGCTGCCACTCGATGTTATTAATATGATTTACGTTCCTTAACCCAGCAGCAGCAGCAGCAGCAGCACCCTGGACCGACACCTCAGGTGACTGCTGCAATTGTATGACATAAAGAAGATGACCTACCATTCCGCCCACCCGGCCATGGATCACTTGAACTACAATACCTTGCTTTAATCTGATAACGAAATTTACTTGTTGGTAGTGGTCACACAGCTTTTTTGGGGGTTGATTTTTTTTTCCTGTTTGAAAGATGCAAGAAACAACCAGAACACTATTAAAATCTTTGTTATGGCAAAAAGCTGCTAGTGCTAGACTTTATGAGTCTTACGGACCAATTAATTCATTCTAAGCCGGTTATGTAATGTTATGTTATGGTTACTTGCTTAAGTACTTTTAACACTTTGAGCTTCTTACCTTGTGTACGTTTTCATGGTAACAAGAACAATTCCTTTAAACTTTCAGTTAAGTTCATGTAGAATGTTTGAAGTGAAAATTTGAGCTTACACTGGGCTGCAAAGATATTCGACGATATTAAGGATGCTCTAATTAAATTCACTTTAAGGAATATTTATCGTAGAGTTGAAGTTGTTTATCCTGGAGGAACTATTGTACAGTGTGCATTAACTTCACTTGCCAATTTAAGACAACCAAATCCTTTGATATTTTCTTTTGGAGGCGATTTAAGTCAAATGGATTAGTTTGTGGTATGGGAGTAAACAGAACCAGTGTCTATTCCAAAAGATGACACCACCGACACTTGGATATAGGAAAACGCAGTTTCATACCATTTTTTTATACGATGTGGCAAAAGCCTAGGGGACAATGCTTTGATGCGTTAGCATGGTTTTGGCCGGTAGGGAATTAAGGTAAGGGAAGTGAGGAAACTTGAATGTCTTGTTTTTAGCATTGCTGGGAGCTAGACAACAGCCCAGAGATGGAGTGGATTATTTTAGTTTCTTAATAAAAGCTTACGGGGAGACCTGGTCTCGAACCCGGGACCCATGGCATGGTGGTCGTGCCGCTCAGCGAATTGATACAACTCCGTCTCCATTGTTCGTCCTTGTTCGGTCTTAGGAAATTATATTTAAAAATATAAAACAAGTCGGTGTTAGATGAGCTAATAGTTTTAGATTGAAATATCAATAGCCGTTTTGGGTCTAACTAAACAGGTTACAAGCCTACCTATCCTATCCCAGAAGAAGGACGTCTAATTGTGGTCTCTTGGAAAACACCGGGAGTGCATTTTTAATAGCATATAAAATCTCTCTAACACTATATGCCCCACAAGGATTACAGGATTTGTTCATGATCTATCCACATTATCTTAGGGAATAACTACTATCTCGTTGAAGGTGATGTGTCACGCCAAGTTTTTAGCGTTCAATGCTCGATGTTGACTACTACTGGCAGAAGTAATATAAAATCAGAACCAGTAGATGATTAGTTCTGATGATCGCTAAAGGGCATTTATTCCTTTAACTGTAGCTGATAAGAAATACTCTAGTAATCCTTAAAAGTGTACAAGGGGACTTGAGCAACACACATAAATGGTTGGTTTTTTTTTTAAATTGTTAACAGAAGTTATGTTAAAGTTTATATAATTTGTTTTTCATAGCACATACCGATGCTTATGGTGAAGTCATTGGTAGAGCACAAATAGTGGCAGACTTGCAAGTCAGACAAGCGGAAATATAGAATGTAAAATATTTTGGCGCCGTCAACGTAACAAAGAATTAGAATTGAAAAGATATTATTAAAAAACTAATCAGCAATGGTACAAGATAACTACCTTGTGGCACTCTAGAATTGCTTTAAATAACGGTGAGCAAGGCACGAGTTTAATTAGCTTGCAAAAATAACTGAAAATAAAATGAAGGCGAAAAAAAAACTGAGGCCTTATAAATCTTGGAAATACAGCAAAGTATACTAGAGGGTCTGTAATTCGAAACATTTCACTTGTCACCTTTTTTATGTTAGCGAATGAGTGGCCGTTGGTTTAAGGTTCAATGTATCGGCTTTCGATTATGAGGGTCGCGGCGGATACCAATGATTGTTTGTTGCTAACAATAAGATATTACGCTAAAATAGGCAATCTGGGTTGCAGAGCTATGAATGTGTTGCGAAATTCATCTAAAATTGTAGGTTCAATTGCAATCGGTGATGTCGACTCAGCGTACTAGGGGAAAAGTGAGTACGAACGATTTTCCATGTATTTGGGAAAAGCAGATAAATTAAATAAATAACTTTAAACTGGTATAACGATTAAACCGAAATTTTTCACAAACGATACGGAATTGTCAGTGAAACCAACTAAGGGAAAATCGACTTTTTAATAGTGACGTATTTAAAGGACACACATTATTATTCTGAGTTTCATGCTGCCCTTTTAGCCAAACTTCAAACATTTGGCCTGCACCCTACCCTCGTTAAATGAATAGAGAGTTTCTTGTCAGACCGTTCAATTCGTGTAGTAATTGACGAAGTTACATCTGATTCCTTCGAAATAAATGCCGGTGTACCTCAGGGCTCAGTTCTTTCATCAACATTATTTCTTCTTTTTATTAATGATCTTTTATCTCTTACTCTCAATCTTATTCACAGTTTCGTCGATGACAACACCCTTGATTTCGCGTACTAATTTGATTGAATTCACGTGAAAATGCTACAGAAGCCAATCGCATGTTTAGATCATTAAACAACGACAGTTCTATGGTCCTCGCTTGGAGCAGAGCAAATCGTGTTTCGTTCAATGCTGTTTAATGTTCCTTAAAAAACGCCCAGTACACCCCCAACCCATTTCAGTCGACGGAGTGAATATACCCAATTCGCCCTCCCTAAACATCTTGGGTATTCAGATATCTTAGCTGGACTGATCATATATTTGCAATCGCTAAAAGTGCGATGAAATGCTTGGGTTTTCTACAGAGATGTAATAAATATTTGACCCCACTTGACTTAGCGCTGATCTACAAGTCCCACATGAGGCCTAGACTGATGAATATAATTCCCATATTTGGGCAGGGTCTGGACACACCGTATTGTTCGCGTTAGACAAAGTCCAGCGTAAGGCTATTAAACTTATTGGCGATTCCTCAATCTCTGAGGGCCTCGACTCTCTGGAGCATCGACGGAATGTCGGTTGTCTCTCACTCTTCTATCGCTATTTCCATGACCATTGTTCTAACGAAATTGCTAACCTGATCCCTGGTAGACGCATGACAACGCGCGATACAAGAGCTAAAAGTCGCTCCCACCCGTATATTCTCCATGTCAAATTTGGGCGTACCGTCAAATTTCGGGAATCTTTTCTAAGACGAACAACACAAATGTGGAACAGTTAAGCATCTCGTGTTTTTTCCTCGTCATATGAGCCCGAAACTTTCAAACGGGGCATACATCGACACCTCCTTCACTCAACCTCCTAACCCATTTCCTTCACCCTTAATTCCTTTCCTGCCAAGGCTGTGCTTAAGCATCATAGGGCATCCCCTGAGCTTTGGCAACATCATATATTTAAAAAAAAATTATATATGTGTTAAGTGAAGCATTATCTCCGTGAAAAAATCTCACGCTTTCGACAAAAGTTTTAAAACTTTATTTTTTATTATCAGTTTGCTTTGATTAAAATCACTCTTTGATAATAAAATAATTGACTTCTACGTGATTTCTCTTCAAAAAGCCTACCATTATGTCTTATATTTTAATACAAGTGTTTTAAGGTGTTAGGTTTTTTATATAGTTTAAGATAACCGGATTTATTTAGGGTACCTTATATAAGGCAACAGCCTGATAGCTTCGAAGATAAAAATTATCTGATTTATATGACGCAGTCTTATACTGATTGACCAACCTATTTTAAAAAACAATCTTATACAATAAACACTTGATTATATAGAAAAAAAAATATTTTCCACAGATTTTATATTATTTTTTCTATTTCTTTGTTTTCTTTTAATTTCAGCTCTGCCCGATCCTAGGGATAAATATTCAGAGAAACAATATTATGACGTCAAAGGTCAGACCTCTTATACATTGCCATTAGAAAAATTATTTCACAATCCTTTTTTTTCCTTATCTGCTTACTCTTCTATTAGCGTACTAAAGTTTTCTCTTTCATGTTAGAAACAATCCTTATTTAACTTGAACTTAACATTTTGTTGTTCTTCTTTGGTTTCAATTTCTGTTTTGTCCTTTACACTTTTTTTTTTAAATTACACTCGTTATGAGTAGTTTTATTTTTCAGAGTTATGTTAGCAATAAAAAATATTCTCTTAATGTAGCTTAATTGAATGCGAAAATAAATCGCAAATACAAAGAGCAAGAGAGGGGGTAGATAATATGGAAATTTCACTTAGATAAATTCCATCCAATAAAAAACATACGCGCGGCCTTGGTCTGATTAAAATGCACGTTGCTAGGAAAAGAAAAAACCCGAACCGGAAAAAACTTTTTCATTCAAAGCTTTTTTCCCTCTTACTCTCTCCCTCTAATCCTCCATTACTTGCTACTCTTTTTGATGTTAACTTTCTCCGCAAGCTGAAAAAGTCTGGCGAAAAAAAAAATTTGTTTTTTCTCTTACTATTTTTTTTGTATGCCTTCAACTGTGTGTACTTTTGGCATAGTCAGCATATTTTAATGCTCGACTCTATTGCCCATTGAGAGCATCTGTGGCGTGCAATTTTTATTAAATAATGGAAATTTAAGTGGGACTATTAAGTGGTGGTGGGGCAGAAGGCTGAGCAATGAAAGCAAGTTTATATAATAAATAGATGAAGAAGTATATATATATATATATATACATCGTGGAGGAATTTAATTACACCCAAAATCGATTAATTATGAAATTCGGAATATCTGGTCGTTTAAAGTTCTATTAATTGATGTAATCTGGTATCGACATCTACCGATAAAGTTGCAAAGCTTAAAGTCAAAACGAAAGCTTTCGAAAAGCGTTGTCTTTCCAACTTGCGCTTACAAGGATGTTCATCCAGAATGGCTTTAAGGATACTTTGCAGGTAGGAATTGTAAGAACTTTAAAGGATTTTAAGGACTTACTGAAAGATATTTTAAGTTTGTTCATTTTTTAATAGATGGCGTTGTGACAAAAGCTCTTTTTGCATATATTTGGCGGTTATCAAATTTTAATACATATTAGAAATGTGTTCGGTTTGTTGAATAAATTAAGATAGTTTAATCCTTATAAATTCCTTCCCTGTATTACTATATAATCATAAATCCTTCTCTACACGCTTTTCTTCTTCTTTAACTAACGTCTTTTACACATCCTGAACTTCTAATTCCTGATAGCTTGACATCGGCGTTGGCGTTTCGCTGTAATTTTTTCCTCTATCCTTTATCTTCCTTAATACACTTTTATTAGATTGACCTGTAATATTGTAAGCAAGTCTTGTAATCGAATTTTCACCCACGTCCCGTTGACAAAACAATATTATTGTTTGGAACTTTGGTAGAGTGGGGAATGGGCGGAATCTAACTTCGAAGGGGGGGGGGGGGGGGGCTTAGAAAGCCTAACTTCGTTCGACATGGATCGATCTGAATGACTCGTTTTTTTTTTCAACGTTTTTACTAGCTTAATCTCTAATTAAATCAATAGGTGTCTAAATGAGACAATGAGAGAGCTTTGACATACAAACAGACGAACGAATATTTCAACAAAATTGATTAAAATTATTTTTCGCTTCATTCTCCCCGTATTGGAATAAATTTTCAATAGCTGTTCAACTGATTCACAATATCCTACATTTTAGAAAAAATAAATACCATTGTATTGACGATTCCTAAATCAAGTATGTGCCTTGGATATTGTAATTATCCACTAATAAGCTCATAAGTTCAATTTATTTATATCAGCTTAAGCTGTTATTCAGTTGGCAGTCGGGTTTCAGATTCGGTCGCAGTTGTAACAGATAATTGCTTAAAGTAACATGTTATATATCTATGAAATATTAATTATTCTTTATTGCAGTAAGACTTTTGATTTGATTGTTACCTAAGCTTCGTCATAATTTTAATTTAACATGAAACTGCTATTATGCTAATTAAAAGCTTTTTAATGAGACGATGTCATTAAATTACTTACTAGTAGTAGTATACCTCAAGGTTCTGTACTGGACCCTCCTTTGGTTTTGATTGTACTTTAATGATATTCTTTCTCTTCACCTGTTGGACGCGTTAATTTATTTGTATACTGATAACGTGTAAGTTGGATAGGCCAATAAGCTTAATTGAGGATTGTATTGAAGGACTTAATGTTAATTTTAAGAAAATATGGGAGTGATCCCGACGCCAACATCTCCGTTTTTTTTCTTTAGTTCTCGTTACCCGTTATGGTTGGGTCGCCGCCTATGCGATTCGAACTGGTTAAGTTTTATCGAAAGAGTTTGGATTTGAATGAAAACGCGAGGAGTTTTTAAGCTAACCAATTTTTGAAATTTACACATAATACGAACAGCAGTCAGTTCAGGGGTGCAATAACAACGCCTAAGACTAATGCAATGCTTTCTTATAAACACTTTTTGATTTGATTTATCACCTACAGCTCTAATAAAGAGGTGTCTTGGTGAGCCAAATCTGGAATATGCTACACAGAGCTGGTCGGGAAAAACAACATGGAGCTTACATCGCAATTGACTGCCATTGAAAAAAAACTTTGCACTTTGCCCATAACTTGTCCACTTTTAATTCTATAAACTGAAGTAATCGCTGAAGGACATTCGAGATTTTCTTCATCGCGCGAAGTGGTTTAGAAAATTCTACAATGTTAAAGAATATAACGTTGCAAACTGGTCTAGAATTTTTCCAAGATGTTGTAGAATATTTCGGAATTATCTAAAAATTGCATCTATCATTCTAAACCTATAGAATATTTTCAAATATTTCACATTTTTCTACAAACCGCTAGAATGTTCCAGGACTAAGTCCGAATCCATTGAATCATACGGCAAGCACACGCACAACACAGTAACGGATCCAAACAGTGTAACATGGACCCGAAACACCGGGATTTTTAGGTTTCTGTAACAAAATAGTAAAAAGGGACCCCTACGACGCGACTTCGTTTGTTTGTCTGACTGTCATAGCTGCTTATTTCAGCAACTACTAATGATATCGGCTTGAAATTTGGAAAAGCTTTAAATGATGATTGCCCACCTCTATTGTGAATGAAAAAAATCTTAAAAATATTTTCGTTTTAATTGTAAAAGATGCGAAAGGGAGGGGGTCAAAATTTTAAAGTGAGGTTAGTAGGTTAAGTGGGGTATCATATGAAAGTCATCTGCACATTATAAAATATATTTTCATGTGCTTTTATACCTCAAAGTTTTCGACTGATAAATGAAAACGTCTAAAAAAATATCACCCCCCCCCCCCTCCCCCTTTATCAACGAAGTTTGCAAAACGAAAAATTTAAAATAATTACGGTTGGTACTAACTAACGCAGTCGTTTAAAAATCAGCAACCTTTCATGGTACGGAACCCTCGGTGCCCGAGTCCGACTCGCACTTAAGTCTTAATCTTGTTTTTCATAGTAAATAAAATTAGTGTCTCACAATTAAATGGTTATTGGTATATCAAATTTCGTTGTTGTGTATTATTCAGTTTCACGAATGATGTAATCTTATCTGATAATGATACACAACAACGAAATTTGATATACCAATAACTGGAATGTACAGTGTACCACAAGGTTTAGTTCTTTCACGTATTCTTTTTATAGTGCTAATTAATGGTCTTTTGTATCTCCTTCTTATTTTTTATTTTTTTTTTTTTTTGTAGTAAATTTGATGTTTTGAATGCTCAAAAATTCACTTGTGATGTGTTAGAGCTTGCGTTGTGGTGGTGGAGAATGATTCGTCTTCTGCGATTGGTTTCTCTTATTTCTACGAACACTTCTGGCAAACAAATGGTGATGTATTATTCAGAATTGACCGTTCTACGTTGCTGTAATGGCACGATGGAGATATGTCCAATTATTCCGAAAAAACAGGCGACCATTTGCTTTGAAGTGCTTCGTGTGCGAACAACTTTTGTTGGATTTTGTTCGGCTTAACAAACCCATACAGTCGATTGTTGCTTTGTCTTCTGGTTCCTATGCATAGATCCATGATTCGTCGCCTCTAATAATCTTATAGATGTCTTGAAGCACCGCGTTTGAAAGTTTTAAACATTTTTTTTACACCAATCGACACAAGACTTTTCTTGAGCGATTGTTAAATTATGCGGTATCCAACGCAAACCAATCTTTTTGATGGCCAAATGTTCATGCAATATTGAATGTATGCAAGTGGAAGTAATGCCCAAGCATACCTCAATCTCACGGTATGTCATATGACGATCTTGCAATATCAGTTCACGTGCAGCATTGATTTTTTCTGGCACAACAATTGATTTAGGACAACCTTCACGAAATTCGTCAGATTTGACATATTAACAGTGGTGTTGCCATATCTCAAAACTTAAGTAGCAGCCTACGTATCTCTAGTAACTTTAGTGTTAGTAGCTACTTTTCTAGCACAGGAAAATTTAGAATTCTGGTTAATAATTCCAGCAAACAAGCAAAGCTTCTAATATCGCACTGAAATGACAATAAGCGCAACCTCTCACAATATTCTCATTCACTTGGTGCTAGATTTTAGTCTAGGAAACTTTGATAAGCGAAAAGAACTACTTAAACGCGTCGACTTTGTTGACATATCATGCTACTAATTTCCTTATTTAATTTTTAATTACATTAATTTTACATAAATTCTATATAAGAAATAATTGAGGACAAGTCTGAGAGAAGTGTTACCGTATACTTTGTTTAACTGTATCTCTTAGAAGAGTAAGCAAAACTTTTTCTTTAAATCTCAAGGTTGCTTCTAATATTTTATTTTAAAATAATTTTTTAATAATGCATCAACTATTATTTAAATAAAAAATGTTTTTGTAAATAAAATATTGAAAAAAAAATAATAATTTTCAGCTTTCCCGTTTTTTCCAGCTGCTCGAGCTAAAATTCTCGGCTCTCAAGAAGTTCACGTCAAACGAGACAGCACAATATCATTGGCATGTTCAGTTAATATTCATGCATCATCAGTCCTTTGGTAATTTTATTAAAAAAAAACACTTATATTAAATTTAAAAAATATATTATGTAATATAACTATCCAGGTATCATGGTTCATCTATTGTCGATTTTGACTCAGTACGCGGTGGTATAAGTTTAGAAACTGAAAAAACTGATGTTGGCACGACTAGTCGATTAATGTTGACAAGGGCATCGCTTAAAGATTCCGGAAATTATACATGCGTTCCAGCAGCTGCTATACCGGCTTCGGTACAAGTTCATGTACTTAACGGTAAGTCATTTATTACATTTTTCTCTTTATTTTATTTGTAATTTTTTGCATGTGCTTTTTTTGTATTTCAAATATTTTCAATTTTGTTTAAACATTCGTTTTATTGGAAATTTATTTTTTTGGGGAATTGAATGAAAAGTTGGTTTACAAATCAAAAAACAGCACTACGTTAATGATAAAGCGTTCTGAAAAAATATACACAAAGCTTGCTTCGCGAGCAGGTGCATTATCATGATGAAGTTGCAATATTAACAAAATATAATTTTACCATTTCTTATCAGATCAGCTCACAATACATGGTGTTTCAGATCTGACGTGCCAAAATGAGTGGGTTGATAGACCTCATTTAGGCAAACAACAAATTGTCTGGCAGGGGGGGGGGGGTAATCTACAGCGTGATTAATTTCAGTTTTTCATGGTAGGCACATTACTCTTTTATTTTTATCTTTTGATCTACCCAATACCAAACAAACGCTAAAAAACTACTATTTTAATGATCTTTCCAAAATTGTCAACAATGTTGATCTAACTCCTACCATTGCAAGTACAGTAACATCGCAAAGTGAAGAAAATAGTGTGGGATTACCTAAAATTCAGCATTTTTCCAAATTTTCTCCGAAATTCATGTAATTAGTGCACCTCTTTATTTTTATTGGATTGCCCACTTTATTACCTTTTCAAAAAGGTACAACATTCCTAGGTAGCGAAAGGGTGTAGAAATTTAAAAGTAGAAAACTTATCAGGAAATATTTGTAAATCTGCAATTTAAAGAAACTAAACTCATATTAACTCTAAAATCCTTTTTATTGCACTCAAAACGTATTAGAATCAATCTAAGTAACTTAGAAAGCTTTTAAAAATGTCCACCGCAACTTTGGATGCATGTCAACAATCTCTTTCTAAGTCCCTGTTTAAGGCGTATTTCAGCCAGCCTCTCATGTACTATCGTCGCTTCATTCCCAATTCTGCTAACTAAATCCTCCATAAAAAAGTCGGCATAAATTTCACTATTAAGCACTTGGGGCAAAATAAATGGTCCTAACAAATGGTTGCCGATGATACCAGCCCAAACATTGACACTGAATCTCTGCTGGAATGAGGTCACCTTTGTCCTGTGTGGGTTAGTTTCCGAGCAGGAGCATGGAGCTTATGGAAGTTTTGTGATACCATCTCTGGTGAATTGTGATTCATCCGTCCACAGAATTCGGTCCAGAAACGCCCTGTCGTCAATGTCGCGTTCAAAAAGCCAAGTGCTAAATTCCAGTCTTCTCTCGGAATCTCTTTCCAGTAGTCCTTGGACTGGGTGATGGTGATATGTACGTAATCCCTCTTGCCTCATAATAGTGATTATTTGCTGCTCGACGTCGGCAGAAATTCCCGAAGTTTCCGGTCGTGTGAAGATACACTTCCTGTTTCTATTAACCTTCGGAAAGTCCGTGTAAATATCCCTATTTGGGGTGCTCGCCAATTAGGGAATCTACTTTGATATTCCAGTACAGCCGCTATCTCGTTTCCGTCTACTACACCATAAATGTAAATAATATTCGCGTATTCCTCAAAAGTGAATTCTTCCATTTTTTAATAAGTTTTGCTTAAAAACGCCCGTACTTATTGATTTGTTTTTCAACTATGATAGGTATTCTCCCTGACTGACCCTTTTTTATAGCCAAATTTTCATCAGGTACGAGTAACAGAACGCCAGGATACAACGGTGTGAATTCTGGCTAACACAAGCTAATATCGGCAATAATACAAAATTA
This sequence comes from Leptarthrus brevirostris, assembly GCA_964036015.1. Taxonomy (NCBI): domain Eukaryota; kingdom Metazoa; phylum Arthropoda; class Insecta; order Diptera; family Asilidae; genus Leptarthrus; species Leptarthrus brevirostris. The sequence continues at coordinate 25,121,281 of OZ038376.1, read as the reverse complement.
CACTTATCTTCTTATAACATTTTTGCAGCAATAATTAAAATTAATTACCTGTTAACCCCAAACAAACATTTTCGACCCTTTATCCTACCTAAAGTGCAATAAAATAATTATGTAGTCAGAGATTTCTACGGATGCGGTTTCTCTAATCCTTTGTCTACCTTGCCATGCTGGACCTTTTTGAAAAGGTATTAAGATGGACAATCCAATAAAAATAAAAAAGAGGTATATGAATTTCATGAATTTCGGAGAAAATGCTGAATTTTAGGTAATCGCACACTATTTTTTTCACTTTGTGGTAGAAGTTAGATCAACATTGCTGACAATTTTGAGATAGTAGTTTTTTGGCGTTTGTTTGATGTCGCTGTGTTGGGTAGATCGAAAGATAAAAATAAAAGAGTAATGTGCATACCATGAAAAACTGATATTTATGAGATGCCCCCCCCCCCTGCCATACAATTTTTTGTTTGCCCAAGTGAGATCTGTCACCCCACTCCTTTTGGCACGTCTGATCTGAAACACCCTGTAATTTAGTTTCATTCAAAAACTCACACGAAAGGAAAGGAAATATCTCGAAAACGGTATCGGATAAATTTCTCAAATTATTACTAATTGCATGAAATTGTTTAGTTCAGTTTTAGTTTCACCCAAGAATATCTCCAACACGTTTTTGGGGTCGAAATATATAGATTTTTTATCTAGATCAGATGAGGTTCTCGTTTCGCTCAGAATCGTTTAAGGAAAGTATTTTCAAGCCTTCAAATTTCCAAAAGGACTTAGAGTCAGGAAGGCCACTTTTAGTTTCACTCAGAAGTCGTGCATGCTAATTTCTCAGACAGGCTCTGAGAGCTAGTCTAGCGTACTTTTGTTGTTCATTTAATAAAATTTTATTTTCTATTGCTATTAATGCTTTGATGATTAGATTTCAATTTTCCTTTACTCATTTGTATCCACTGCATGCATATTAATTTTGCTTTTGCAATATTTGCTATTTCCGTAGCATTTTATTATTTCCAAAAAGGTCAAAAATCATTTTGACAATAACCAAAAAACAAAATTGTTTTCTCTATCTACAAAGGTGAACATCCGGCAGCAATGCAAACAAGCAGTGGTGTTCCACGACCATCACATTTAGCCATTATTATTTTATGTATATTTTCACTAACAGCATGTCATCAATCGATCATATCACAGGCATCGTCCATTTTACTCTATTCAATCAAAAGATGATTTTTATAAACAGAAAAACAAAATGAAAGTAATAAAAAATTTAATAAAATTAAAAGCCCAAAAACCCAATAGAACTAAATACAGTAAAAATTTTGAAAAATAAAATGATATGCAGTCATAAATATTTTAAAAATGAAATCCTGAATAAGTAAATATACTTATCACATAAGTCAAAGTATAACTGTTTAATGTATATTATAAAATATAAATAAATATTTGCAAATGAAATTAGTTAATAAATAAAATTGGTGAATAAAATACACTCACACCCAAACACACACAATTCTCAAGATTGAATAGATGTTTAAAAACAGAAAATGTTTTTGTTATCGATATTGAAATTTTTTTAAATTAGAATCAAATTTGTTAAATAATTTTATTAATGGTTATAAACATTGTACTAATTTCTCTCATCATAATCGATGTTTAGTGCTGAGAGACAGTCGGAGGAGGGTTAAGCGTAAAAAATGAAGTGTAATGGAACAATAAAATAACGTAAAGCTAGCACCAAAATGCAAACGATATAAATTGGCCTAAATATATTAATTTTTATTTTAAGTTACTATTTAATGATCATTATTAATACCGAAAATATTGACGTAATAATAAAATAACTAAAGTGTGTAGAAAATATAGTCTTGACATATAACTAATTAAGTTTGCATTAATGATCATTAGGACCTTTCTTCGCCGCCTTAGGCAGTCTAGGGTGTTTAGTGCACAATTTTGTTAATTACTTTCGCTCATCAGGAATTTCGTTTCGTGTGTTTCTTGATAAAAAAAAAAGAAGTGAGTTCAATACAGATAATTCGTTTACATAACATATACATATTGGATACAATACCTAAAACTAATAGTTTTTAAGAACTCCAATTACGTGTCTGCAGTACTTTGATGTCCGTAGCTTAGTGGCGATGATTGTTTGATCTTAGTTACCGATTTGCATGTATGGTGTCGCTGGCCACAACCCCCCCTCTAATTCCGTTCCTAAAGATGGCATTGCTGATAGTAATTACTATTGTGTTTATTTTTTTCCTCATAAAAGTACATATCCTATAAATGCTGTTTCTATTACTAAAATTAGAATAAATACCCCTACCACCCCCCCCCCCCCCTAAACGATACTAGGCGTTCAATATATTTGTTTTTTAATCCAGTAACAACAATTTCTTTAATGCTGTTGCTTTTACTAAAAATAGAAGAAGAAGCCGCTTCTAATATTGGCTTTTTAATCTAGTAACAATTATTTTTTGTGTAGAATTATCTTCCATATTGAAAGCTATTCTTTCATATACTTTTCAAACCCATGAAAGACTATCGTATTGACCATACTCGTATATAGGTATTGCTTTTCGAATTCTCTGAGGTCTCAGATGTCGTTAGAACTGTTTTGTGCGGGAGCATTTGCTAAGAAATCTTCAATGGGCATAGGTTTATCCTATACAATAATTTTGCTGGGATTTCCGTAATGTCTGTTTTACTGCAAAGTACTAATAAAATTATTAGAACGTCATGAACCCATCGTTCTGTAGCGGTATTTTAAATGAATGATGTCATCTTTAAAGCAGACCAGATGAAACGATTTGCCTGTAACTTAATAATGCCTTTTGTTCCGCGAAGATGTGGTTTACGATAACGACGTAAGGGATGAGTTCAGATGAAAACAATTTGTCGCGCCAATCAAAAAGGGTTTCATGTTCGATCGCACGAGATAAAATAATGTGGTTGCTCTAAGTCCGAGGCACTTACAATTAGGCTCAGAGAAGCTTCAAATTCGGTGTGTTAGTAAAGAAGACTACGCAACATCCAAATTGTAACTCTCGAAAGCTTTCTTTATATATTCAGTCGACTCAATATTTTTCGTGGATTTATTCTAATTTCCTTTTAGATCCTGTTGTCGGATTGTATTTGGTCGATAAAAATTTACCAAATTTTTTTAAGCTCACATCTGCTTAGGTAGAGGAAAGTCCCACATAACCTGCACGATTTCTTGAAGCGGCTTTAACCTATCACAAATTATTTCAGCTTTTACAAAATAGGCAATTCATGTATTTATAATGGCCCCAAATTGAAGGAGTTTTCCGTGTTTCTGCTTGCTTGTTTAAGAGAGCAATATGTCATTCAAATATGAATACGACCGCCTGTCGATTCGATGTCATTCCGAATTTATAATACTTAAAGTTTGTCTAGCTCCGCAGTCCGAATGTCCCGCGGGATTGACGGTTATGACTGCGAGAGGTGCGACCTCTGTCGTATTAAAAAAATCAGTCCAGTAATAAGAGTTTTGCAAATTTAAAGCTCGCTTTAAAATGATTAGTATGCTTTTCAAATGGTACACCCCCCCCCCCTCGTATTCTTGTTCTTCTTCTTCTCATCACATATTTTTTGAGAATTTTATTCGTTTAGAGAAAAGACTTTTGCTTTTGTATTTTGACTGTACAGGCTACAAAAACCTCTCTCCCTTTTGGTTCTTTATGCTAAGACAAATTTTTTACCAACAAAAAAAATCACTTCACGTGCTAGTTTACACTATAAAAGATCTCGTTGTCGATATTCTTGTTCTTCTACGATTTCTCATTATTTCGTTTGAGATTATATCCTTACTCTATGTATTTATCAATTTAAATACATAATGTACCTTGTGGTGCTATCCTTACGTTTTGTTATATTTCTTCGCCAAAGGCAAGTGCTATCAAAACCTTGTTGTTCATAATTTTATTATAATTTTTTTTATAAAAAAGAAAAATGTAATATCACAAAAAAAAATATAAGGTTGTTCAAATAAGAAAAAACAAAGTAAATTAATAAAAAAAATACCTAAATGTAACTCTGAAGTGTTTACAAGTGTTACAAGTCGTAAAAAAAATTAACTAAGTTGTTATTTTACTGAAAAAAAATTATAATAAACCAAAAAAAGTTTTAAAAAATTCTTATTGTTTTATAAATAAATGTAAAAAAAAACATAGTTTAGGTAACAAGGGCTAAAAATTTGTAGAGCTGTAAAAAGTAATAAAAAATGTTTTTATGGAGATTGTGGAGCAAGAGTAGCTGGTGAGGAATATACTAAAAAAAAAACAAATACAATATATACTAAATATCGAGAAAAAAAAACATAAACGAAAACAGACTACAGAAAATTTCTTGTATTTATTCAGTTAACTGTGGAAGTCCTAAGTGTAAAAAGAAGATATATATAGATATATATATCTTCTGTGCTAAATGAAAAGAATTATGTCTAATTGTTAGGGTAAATGACGTACACTATACTGTAAAACTCACGAATTTGTGGGTACATGAATCCAAACTAAAGGTTTGAAGAAACTAATAAAAAAAATTATATACAAATTATGTATTAGAGGATGCGTTTAAATTTCCCAACTCCATTGATTATAATTTTAAATATTTGGAAATTCTATTTATTAGGTAAGTACATTTTTTGATATATTATCTTTAAGAAACTGTACAAGAGGATTCTGCAGCCATTTAATAAAATTTTTAAAATATTATTTAGTATTTTTGCTGCAGCGTCTGTTATTATTTTCATTAAAAGGACTGACCAGATGCTCCTTTCATTAATTTTACATTACAATTTTTTGCATTTTTGATTTGGTAAGTGTAAATTTTTTAGGGTTCCTTTTTCACTGTTTGAGTCCAAAAAAACATTTTTTTTTTTCAAATGTTTTCATTACGGCTTTTGGGTCAACAAGTATAAGAGAAGAGGAGGGGTATGACATACAGACATATAGGCGAACAGATGGACATACTAAAACTATATTATTGTTGAGTACAGAACCCTAAAAAACCTTTATTTTTGATGCAATGCATTTTAGAAATGTAAAGCCATTGCATTTTTGTTTTCTCTGCAAAGATATTTAGTTTTAAATGAGATAAAAGTAAGAAGGTTCTTATCCACCTTCTCATCCTAGGTTCAAAATGTTTTATTATCGGTTCACGCTTTACGAGACTAAGCGACACTCCAACGACCCAACGCGAGCCTAAGTACAAAATTTTTATCACGTCACCAAAGAGGAGACACTTTTTGAGTGCTGCAGGTTAATCTGCACAACCTTCATCTAGAACATTAAGAGGGTCCTAAAAATCCGCGGGTATAAATTTCTTATTTTCCAATATTCTTTAAAAAGACCCATTTTTGGACAATTGACATTTATTATGTTTTTGTAGTCTTAATGAAAATTCGATTAGTCTGAAGAGCGCCAGGAATGAGAGGAGGGCAGGAGGTCATAACTCCTTCAAATTTTAATTTTTTCTGCTAGTTAAGCTTTTCCTGGCGGTTAAGATTAACTGAAAAAGTAATATAAAACAGACAGTTGTGTTTATAGGATTTTATTTAATATGTTCACATTTAGTTTTTTTTTTATAATTCATTAATAAATCAGTTCGAGAGAGCGAAATACAAAGAAACAGCACATAGATTAGAAAGACTGAAGACCTAATACATAACTTAATTTGAACTACGCTAATGGACTTGTTCGATCAATAATTCTCTCTTAACTCGTAATTTTGTCAGATTTTTTTGTTCCTTCATGTAATTAAATTTTTTTTTTAAATTAATATACTTTAGAAAAATGAGTGTGTACGTATTGCATGAGAATCAACCCCTTGCAGCTGCAGGTTTCTTAGCAGTTAGGTACTGTGATGATTTCATTAGGCAATCTTCTTCGGGATGCAATCCATAGGCAAGTTTACAATGACATTCGCTTATCACTTCCAATTTTGATGTTTGCTCAGCAATATTTGAACTGATTGATTGGGCGAAGGCCTTCTTCTGCTCGGGAGACTTTTGTTGTTCGAAGTTTTGTAGAGCGAAAATCCAACCGCCATCAGCGTGAACTATATCGACACCCATATCACTTGAATAGTGAAGTTTGCTACGTTTCTTAGCATCTCGTCCTTCTGGAGTAGCAAGGACACGTGCATTGAAACCTATTGTATTGGAAAAAATACATTTATTAGATTTCTATTTGAATGTTTAAGTGATTATTGATACTTACCGACAATCTTTTCAGGTGCCATACCCTCAACAGTTAATCCTTTGACTGGTCCAATTAAATGCAAAGAAATTCCCTTTGCCTTAGCCAATTCATTGCTAATTGCTGCTCCGAAAGCTTTAAGCTGTTTTAATGGAAAGAATATGGTTAGTTTAAGATAGGCTTAATTAACACTATTAACATACCGGATTGCCATATTCCAAATTGTCACTACGAACAGCAACAATAGCTTTGCTGGCACCAGCTCTGAATGGATAGTCCATGGCCAGATTGAATGCTTTAGAGTCAGACGCATAAAGTGCCTTTGAATGATTTTCGCGGAGTTTTTCGATAATCTTGTCCAATTTTTCCTCACCAACATTATCGATTGTTTCATGTTTTGGTCCATCAATATTAACATTGTTCAGATTTCCTTGGAAGTTAATTTTTCCGTGTGTTGTAAATAGATTTGCCCATTTTTGTGCATGATCATATCCAATTACAGCAACATGAACATCGGGAATTCCGCGATTCTTAAGTTGTGTACGCAAATCTTGAATCACCGGTGTAATAAGGTTGCCAAGTGCATCCTTACCGATTGCGGTATCGACGACAAATACAATATCAGCCTTATTTCCGGGTACCTTAGATTCGAAGATGGTTCCAATATCTCGCTGTTCCGCTGTATTAGCATTACATTTCATACATTGATTAGGCACAGCAATTGGAACATGATTTATTTTGGCGGCTGATGCATAAGCAGTAGCTATATTACAAGCAGCTTCATCCTTATTGGCAGCTTTTTCAACAGCATGTTCGCAAGCTTGACGATATGGTGCTGGATCGATAAAAAGATATCCCAAAACAAGTGTCGAGTCAATGTCGAATAATTCTTTGCAGATTGGTGATTTTGCGTGTTCATGTGTTTGGGGTGCAACAGGTGGACAATTTCCTAATCCGTATGAGTTACCAAATGTAGCATAATTCTCAGCAACAATTCCGTTGGGTTGAGTGAAATCATCATTGGGTTCGGCGTTACCATTTCCTAGAAGACCTCGTGTTTTGGCAGTATAGAATCCATTTATCTTGACATGACATACACGAAGATCTGTCGAGCATAGGACAAAAGCTCCATAACTGCTCAACAACGAAATTGAATAGTATCGTCGCCATGCATGAATGTCTTCCTTATGGACTGGATACTCTGTTGGTTGTCCATTCAATTTAATCACTCCTTGATCGTTTACTTCGACAAAGTTGGACTTGTCGACCAAAACAATTGATTTCATTTTGCCATCCTTAAGGTTAGCAATAACACTGAAATTGTTGTTGACATAATCTTGAGCTAGAACGTATTTGCATGTACCTGGGAAGGCAATATGACGTCCGTCGAATGTAAAGATATGTTCGCCATCAGCAATAGTACCTTCAAGGTCATATGGTGGCAAAATATCTAATAGTGGATGGAATTTGAAAATATCCGTAAACGATTCAACATTTTCATTTCGCAAGAAATTAAATGGACTGAATTTAAATGTTATCCATCCTGGAAGTTGTTTCAGTGCTTCGACAGTGTATGGCATTGGTTGGAAGAAACCGCTTTGTACACCATCACCTTGTACAGACATAATAAATGAACGAATTGCATTTAAAAGTGCCGAGTAGAGTTCTTCAAGTTTTTCCATATCGTTTACATCGGCACGTCTCAATTTTGCATCGATATATTCGTGCAATTTGGCAAAGAATTCCTTACCCTCATCAGTTGCAATATATTCCTGTATTTGATTGATAGCTTCATTTGCAAGTGGAAGGATTTCTTCAAAGATTGTTACTTCTTCAAGTTTTTGTTTAATTTGTTGGTACATTTCTTTCATACTTGGTAGTGTTTTGTAGTAGTTTTCAACCTCTTTCCACAAATCTTCCCATTCCTTTCCAAAAGATTTTATAAATTCGTTGATTAGCTCGGCAATTGGTTTCATCAGTTCCTGAATTGGTTTACCCATTTTACCCAAATCCGATTCAATCGATTTAAGTGTTTTAAGTGCTTGTTCCATTGATGTTCCAAGAATCTTTACAGCTTCGACATATAATTGTCCAATTTCTGTTGTTACTCTCTTGAAATAGGCTTGTATTTCTGGAAGGATCTGATCCTTAATCGCAGCAGACAATTTTGCGTACAATTCCGTAGCGGCCTTGTGACTCTTTTCGAATGATGCGGAGACCGTCTTAATGAATTCTTGAAGTGCTTTCATGAATTGCTCATAAGTTCGGCGGCTAGAAACGAAAATCCGTTAAGATGTTTCAGGATATGACAATATCAGTATACTTACTATACACCAACAAAGTCCTTGAGAACTGGATCCTCTTCAAGTTCCTTAAGAATTCCAGTTAAATGTTCTTCGTAGCTCGCCTGCAATTTACTTAGATCTGGTGTACTAGACTTCATTGATTCAATTTGATGTTCAATAATTTGTCGAACTTTATTGAATTGCTTGTCGATATTATCTCGGGCATGTTTGGTGTCTTGATGAATTTGTTCTTCAACAGTTTTCTAGACGAACATAAAATTGCTTAAATTGTAACAAGACAAAAACTATACAAAACTTACCACAAATTCTGTAATATCTTCCTGATTGACCTCATATTGTGTTGCCAAGAAATGTGCAGGATCAAGAGCAATACGTCCATTGTACAATTTCTTTCCGCCTCCGTTAACAATAAACTTAATTTCTTTGCTTGGCTTAAGTTCTCCAGTTACCTGGAATAAGTTCTCTTGCTTAAGAACGAATCCAAGTTTTGATGGTTCAGCTTCTCCGGATAATGTTAACGGTTTCGATCCAAGAATTTTAATTTTCGAATCAATTTTAGCCTTGTTCTTTTGATAGTTCGCATTTATTGCCAAAATTTCATTATTCAATGCATTCACCAACATTTCAAAGCGTTCCTTACTACAATACAAGTAAACTCCAGCTCTCATGTCAGCCTTTGCTGCAATAAATGTTGCACCAGCACTTATTTCACGACGATCCAACGACAGAGCTGAATGTCCAGAGCATGTATAATCGAATCCAAGTCCGGCACTCTTGAGACTACTCTCTGCGGTAACGTTGAAACCGCGTTCTCCACTTTCACTACCTTGATATTTAACAACAGCAACAACCTTTTGATTCGGTACCTTGAATACATCAAAAACAACTTGAGATTGTGCCAATTTCTTATCCTTGTTCAATTCGACTTGTCCAAGAATTTGAAGTGGCCGAATTGTTGGATGTTCGAATTTAGCGGATCCCTTAGCATTTACGGCAACATTTTCAACACCGTTCACATCACCCGAAATCAACAGTTGTGTCTTTTCGTTAGGTTTGTTCTTTTGATCGAAATAGAATGTAACGGACTCTTCGTAATGTCCGAATAAGCTCTTCTGCGGTGCAACATGTTTTGATTCAATAACAATATCACGTTTTGGCAATTTAACCTGAATAACATTGCTATTCGGTTTCAAATTGGCAATAAACTGATATTTGTTGTTACTATTCGAAATCACATTAGCTTCGATTTCATGTTCAACCTTGAAACCACTTCGTGTTGTCTTGGATTGCAATTCAAATTCATGAGGATATCCAAGTTCTCGTAAATCAATCAAAACCATAACTTCATGTTGAATATGATCTGGTTTATGTTGATCCGGAATTGTCACAACTGATTGAACTTCGAAATTTGTACATTGTTTCTTATCTTCGCACGAAGCCAACTTAACATGGAAATTTTTGGTTGTTACCTTAAGTGCAGATACAATATTCTTTGGACCAAAGCTTCCATTGAATGTATACGAGAATCCAGCTTCTTTATCAGCACTCATATCGAATGCTTGACGAACCAATTTAAAGTTAGCATTCGTTGTTTTTTGATAGTATTGAACGCTACCTTGACCTTCAACAATAGCTTTTCCCTTTTCATGTTTTACATTGTATGTTGCTGTTCCACTAATGATTTGCTGTTGTTGATCTTTTACCAAAAATGTGACTCCTTTACCACCTTTTTGTGACGTTGCTTCAATATGGAATTGATTCAATTTTAATTTTGCTGAATCTAAATCGACCTTGAGATAAAAATCTTCGTAGTTCTCAAATCCTACTTCTGCTGATCCAATAAAGTTCAAATCACCAATATTTTCCAAAACTAATGAAGCTTGTCCCTTTTTCTCTCCAAATGTTTCAAGATTGGTTGAGATTTTTGACGTCTTGTCTGGGCAGCTGGATGTTATATCAATTCCAGTTTTTCGTTCGCTTAGAGTTACAACAGTGTTAAGACCGTAGTTTTGTCCATTGTAGTTCAACTGACTGCTGGATGTATAAGTATCTTCGTTGGACTTCTATAAAATACAATTTATTGTAAAACGTTGTAGAAATTTTGTTGTCTAAACTTACCTTTCCTTTGAATATAAGATCAACATGTTTGGCCGACTCGTACGGAGTCTCAAGAGTGTAATGGAAGTTAATCACATCATCGTCAACAGTCTGAAGATCAACAGACGTTTTAATTACTTTTCCGCCTTCATAATCATAGTTTAATGTATATTGATATTTAGCAGACTTATCAGTCTCTTCTTGTTGATATGTTCCGTCCATTTTGATTGGTGAATGTTTTGGAATATGAGTTTCAACATGATACGATCCATGATCTTCATTACCTTTAGCCGATGCGTCAAATTTGAATGGATCATTTTCACCAATCTTGTGATAGTAGTGAATTTCACCATCATGAACTCCTTTAGGATCTTTAGGTTCAGTCAATTTACCACTTGATTGTATTGCAATTGTTTTCAAGTTGCTGTTTGGACAATTCATGTTAACTTGGATTTCGTAGGAAGATGGTTTACCTTCTTCACCAATACGATAATTTCCATTGATGTTTGCGTCAATTTTGTCGGCGTATTTACCAGAAATCCTATAAACGGCATGTTCTTCACAATATTCATCAACATTGAAATTCATCTCAAATGGAGCTTCCAACAAATCACCCTTAGCATTGAAGCTAACCTCAATCATTTTGAAATGTCCTTTTGGCAAATGTGTTAAAACGAACATAACCTCAGCATTTTTACCATCAAAATTGGTGAAAATTATATTATGTGTTATAGTCAATGTTTTTGCTTTTGGATCAAAATTATCAAAATTGGCCTTAAGTGTAAACGATCTCTTTTGATTGCTCGTAAGTTTATCGTTCAAATTAAGAACACCAATTCCGTCGGAAAGTCCGGATTTTGTTGAAGCTTTTCGATGAAAGTCTCCATCGATTTGTCGTCCGCTTGGTAGAGTAAAAACAAATTTATAGTCCATTTCACCATCGATTTTCCAATCCTTTCCCTTGTTAACACCTGACGCATCAAAAGCATATTTTTCTTGACCAAATTCGAAGATATTCTTTGTAGAGAATTTCTGTTTGTCAACAATATTTTCTGTCTTATAGTAGACCTTCTTGTTCTTATCCTTGTCCGGGTCGAAGTAAATAGTTGTTTCAATATCATATTTTGGTGCTTGTATGGTAAATTTAGAGTCTGCCTTGATTTTTTTGCCAACCTTCTTCATGTTAACTAAAATCGAAAGATCACCGCGACCATTCTTTGCCATTTTAAAATCACCCTTTGCTACAAGATTATCCTTGACAGAAAGATTAACTTTTCCATTCATTGGTTTATCTCCAGGACGATTCATTTCCAATGTAAATGCAATAATATCAGCATTTTCGCGATTCATTTTAAATTCTCCTGTTGTCTTTTCGGGACTTCCTTCAGCTTTTAGGATCCAGCTAGAAAAAGAAAAATTTTTATTAGCCCCACTATTTCATTAAGATAACACTCCTTTACACGCTCACTCAAAAATAATACAACTTACTTTGTTGGTTTATCCTTTGATGTAAGAACAATGGTTCCTTGGAGATCAATATCAACGTCTTGTACAGAATATCGTGGTCCGACTACTCCCTTAGCAGTTAGTTGCGTACCCCAGCTAGATGTAACAGTGTTGTCAACATGTGCTTTTCCACCTTTAACGTCACTCTTCGACTTAATATCGATAAAATGTTGATTCAATTTTCCATTAACATCCAATTTAAATTCGCTTGGATTTTTGTCGTCTTGCATGAAATCAATGAAGAAAGCAATTTTTTTGTCTTGTCTAGAACCAGCAAAATCATACTTGAAGTGATTAGCTTGAACGTGTCCATTCAATTTGATGGCACCGGCAACATCGTTTTTGTTCTTCAAAGTCAATTCATTTTCAAATTTAACACTATGTGGAGTATGTTCTTCACCACGTTTTTCCCATTCGTACTTTTGATGCAAATCAAAGTTATGCTCGCCAGCCTTAAGATTGCCATGAGCTTCGACAATTCCTTCGTCAACTTTCAGATCCAATTCGCCACCATGTGTAGTTCCGGTGCCTACATCTGTTAAGTAGCCATGGAATCTATACGAGCCTGGAGCAATTGATCCTAAAGCTTTAACGTTATATTTTTGTCCATTACTGCTAATCTCCAAATCAGTTTCAGCCTTGTACTGTTCCATTGAAGCCCATCCATTTAGAACGACTGCATCTCCTTTAGGTTGAACGACACGGAAATTTTCGAATTTGTATTTTTTCGAATCTCCAGCCTTTTCAACAATTACACGTCCATCAGCCTTATAGCCAGCAATTTCATTTCGTGGTTGATTATCCTTTGACGATATAGTTTGGATAATTGGACGATATTCTTGTCCGTGTTTAGTGAAACCAACTTTAGCCGTTGCCTTTTCGGTATCGTGCTCGTATTGTCCATAAACGGCGAATTCTTGTTCATTGTCGACGCCTCCGGCTTCAACAGCCATATGTTTTTTGGGATTTGCAAATTCGGCACGAGCATAAATTTTCGAATTAGGCTGGGCAAGCGATGAACCAAGCTCGAACTTCAGAGATGATGTATGAGGTACTTTCGATCCTGGCGTATCGTAAGTCAATTGCCAGCTTTCAAGGGTTTCAGTTTTTGTATGAATTCCCTTAAGGTTAATCTTCTTTTCGCTCTCCAATTTAAGTGCAACATGAATTGGACCGGTGAGCATAATTGGCAAACTTCCGGCATTCATTTCTGGCACAGTTGCGGTATAATCAACGGTCAAACCAAACATTTCCAGTTGATCAAACTGTCCTGGATGGGTCGATGCCTTCTTCTTGTGTTTCATTGGGAATGATTTTGATTCTTTTTCGCGATCAGCAACAAAGAATTCAATGTCGTGCTTGAGTTCAACCAAATCAATGTTACGTCGTGGAAGTTCAATATCCAAATTGAATTCGTTGCCATCGTTCAACAGCTGTAGATTGACATCTGATCCAGCTGCCGAATGAAGATTGGTTGAACATCGAACACCAGTCGATACCAGGGATCCAATAACACGCAATTGTCCGTTAATATTGATATTTACACTTGGAACAACCTTGACACGAGCCTTACTATTCAAAGGATCCTTATAGATGTCCTCTACGTTAATATTGCTGGCAACATCAAGACTTCCAGCAGCTGTTCCTTGAGCAACAAGTTCAATTGGAAAACCAATACCGCTTGGGTAAACAATTTCAGTATCCATGAAAAGCGAATGGTATTGCCAGCTGTGTTGACAATTCTTTACTCCTTCCTTTCCTTGACTGACAGCCTTCATAATTTGCTTGTTTAGCTCATCAGCTGTTGTTGGAATATCATCACCCAAACTTAAGAAGAAAAATTCAGAACCGAACATTTTGATTGATAAATCCAAATTTATATCGTTATTGATTTTGCCGCCATATGGTTTATAATTTTTCGAGAATTTCGTTGCTTCATCGCTAACTGAACGTTTTTGGCGTGAGAATCCGGCTGTTAACTTGTTTATAAGTTCTTGGGGATGTTCGTTAAGATATCCTTTTGGTCCGAAATAGTATTCCAAAGCACTTTCCATATTTTCTTGTCGTGCACTGAATTCCAAAACGTTAAATCTCTTTCCAAATACTTCGCTAGTCAAATTAAGACGTCCCGAACGTGGTAAGAAACCGTGTTGCGAATAGATAAGATTATAGTCGGCACTTGCACCAACACCCAATGAATCAAGAGCATAGGAGAGTTCACTGTTGAATGAGTATCGTCTAGGATCAATTGGGAACTTCTTTGTAATACGAATATTTCCAAGATAGTGTCGTGCAGCTTCACGTGTTGGATCAGTAGAATCACGAATTCCTCTCAAGTGAGATGTAATAAATCCTCCAACTTGATATATAGTTTCGCTATTTAAAATGTCGGCTATTTTGCCAGCAAGTTCGGGTTTCGGGCAAGACACTGCAGCCAAATAGGCTTCAATACGAACTTCGGAATCTTCATTACGATCACTGAGGATTGACAAAGCTTTCTGTTGAAGATCTGGATTGCATCCGGCGGCTGTAAAAGCTTGCAGAGCAGCAACACGAATACGAGCTGAACGATCGCTTCCAGTACATTCAGTAAGTGGACCGACGGCTGAATTGGCAATTTTATGTGTATTACGTATACCCTTAAGAGCAAAAATGATTCGGTCTTCTTCAGCATGTGTTGATGCTTTACATTGTTTTAGGCTGTCACCGAATTTCTTAGAAATAGCGTTGATTTCATTATCGTCACACGAGTGCTCTTGACAATATTTGCTGACTAGATTTCCAACAGCCAAATAGGCTTCTTTTGGTGCTCCAGGATTAAGTAAACTGGCAGCCTTTGTTAAAGCATTTTTGTCGACATTTTCAACTAAATTGAACGAAAGGAACGCAATTCGCTTTTCCATTTCACTCATTTTTGGAATTTGTTGAACAATTGCTTTAACAGCTTCCGACGTTCCTGTACGGAACAGAGCATCGAAATAGACTTTTTTGGCCAAATTTTTATTTGGATGTGCAATGCCAGACAGGTCAGTCAATGTGTCACTATCAGCTGTTCGCATAAGTCGAATCAATTCGGTGAAAATGGTTGCAGCGTCAGCCTTTGTATAACCATCAACATGATTGACAGTTGATTCGAATACTTTTTTCAATGCTTCAATATTCTTGGCAGGCACTGGGCGTGGATGCCTGAAAATGATCGATTTCGGAATACCATTAACTTGTGGTGCTGCACCAGGTCCTTGTTTTACAAGTTTCATGTTTGTCTTAACTTTGGCATTAACACCAGCATTACCTGTAGATGTTGGAACAAATCGATATTCTTCATGAAGTTCAACACTTTCAATAATTCCATTATTGATTTTTTGTTCTTTAGTATAATCCCCGGTTAGTAGAGATGATGATTTAACTCCAGCATGCTCGTTAACAATACCCGAAATTAATCCATTCGAAACAGTTTCACGATAACCGCATGCATTTAAGTTGCGCACCTTTGTAACAACATTTACGCCAGCAACATTTGTTACTTTTGTCGCTGTTGGACAAACACCAAACACATCAGTTTCGTGATCCTTTTCAGATGATTGCAACATTGAAATAATGGCACGCTTAATATTTATAGAATAGTCCGAATCGGATTCTTCTACGCATATTTGTGGCTCAAGGATTCCACTCGATAACGTAAATTGGACAGGTTTTGCAATATCTTGGGTAGCCTGTTTACGCAACGATTCTTTTGTTGCTGTTATAACTACCTTGTCCAATGTCAGAGTGTATTCACAATTTGGTGATGCATAGATGTTAGCATGTCCCAATACTTTCAATGATGTCTCATCTGTATCGGTTCCAGTGACAGATATCGTTACAATACTGTCAAAATTGTATTCGTATAGGTTTCCTGGTTGAAATTTTAATTTTCCCGAATCTGCTGTTGGACATCCTTTTTTGCATTGTTCTGAAATTGGAAAAGCAAGTAAAGGATTAAATATTTTATTTCGTAAAGTGTTGCCAAGTGATAAGGCATTAGTTTTACAAATTTATAGTATCAATTTCGATAACGATAAAAACTTGAAACTAACTATGAACTAGCTATCTTCACCCTAAGTAGCTTAAATGATTACAAGCTTCTGTTTCTGGGCAGCTGGGGGTCATTTCCGAAGTAATTTGCTGCGAAAAATCCGAATCCGAGGTCATTATTGGGCCATCAGCTCAGAATTTTGAGATATTTGAGGTTATGTACTCGAAAAATGGTCTTTTTTGGCTACTTTTGAGGTCATGTACACGATGCACAAATTGGTTTTGGTCTTCTTTTCTAGTTGAATCATTTAATACTAATCTTACGCTTTAAAATAAGCTATGGAGCAGTCATCCACGATTTTTTCTTACAAAGTTATGACCATTTTAATTTATCAAGCTCTTATTTCATATAAATAGATATATTATGTTTTTATGAAATATGAACTTCATAACTTAAAATGGTAGTAACTTTGCAAGAAAAAATCGTAGGTGACCGCTTCATAGTTTATTTTAAACAGTAAGAATAGTATTAAATTATGAAACTAGAAAAAAAGACCAACAGAATTTTGTGTATCCTGTGCATAATCTTAAAAGTAGCCAAAACGTATTCGGATTTTTCGCAGCAAATTACTTCGGAAATGCCCCCCCAGCGGCCCAGAAACAATCATGGCCCTGTGATTATTAATCCCGACGGACCGCAAGGCTCTGTTATGTCTTCGATAGTTTTTGGTATTTTTTAAATCTAGTATTTCCTACATTTATATTGTATTTGATATGTAGAACGCCTAACGTATCTCAGGAAAGCTATCATAGTTCGTCGTCGTAGTTTTATAGACAATAACACTTTGATAACGCTATGGTATGTTTCTTGGCTTATGGGCGGTTTTAGTTTGGTTTATGGACAGTTTTCGTTTTTAATTTTCGTATTTGGAGCAACTCTATGGTTCTTTAGCTTAATAATATTTTTAAATTTAATCAATTCCGGTGTACCCCAAGGTTCTGTCCCATCCTTTTCTTGTTTGTTTGTTTAAAAATTCATTGTAGTAGATTTCGAGGGAAATATTTCTGTTGATTTCTTAATCTTTTTTAAAGATTTAAAGGTGAAATTGCTTCGGCTAGCTTTCACGAAAACGAGTAATATTTAATTAAATTACGATATTTTTTTGCATCACCTAAACTACATGGTTAATAATGTTTCTAATAGTTCTTAAAGCATCACAAATTGTTTTTGTTTTGTTAATCCTGATATTTGTTTCTACCAGACAACTTTCACTTATCTAGCGAAAACAGTTTCATGAATTTGTATTCTATCTGACAAATACAACATCTTATGTATACCTCAGGAAAGCCATCTTGGTCCTCTCTTACTTATATCTCTTATTCTTTGCTTTATCATGCAGTTTTTTCTACATTTATTTTACAATTATCAGGAGCAACACTTTATTATCTAACGATTAGTTTTTAACTCTAAAATGTCTATGTTAAGCAAACAATAGTGCTATAAGTTATAATGGTCAATACAACAGCAAACTTTGTGTACGCGTCGGAAAAAACATCATACTAGCTAATATTGAAAAGTGTTTTAAATTTGATGAAATTGCCGCCGAAACGGTACAAGATTGTTCAAACTTTTAATGGTAATAAAGCTATTAATTGGTGCAGTGTTTTTAAGGGGTTTGGAAAATTTTGGAGACCATCGAAAATGAATCGAATGAATCAATGAAGTTATTGGCCGAACGCTCTCTTTCTCTTGTTCTCGTGGCCTATAAGTGTGGGAGAAAAACTTCACCCGGTTGGAGACAATGCAGAAAACTGTTAGGGTTCAAATCTAGGAACCCGGGATGGAAGACCGTCGGCTTATCACTTACTTCACCGATGACTATAACTCTAGATAGCCATAAAAGTAGAACATTACAAAGCCATATGTAAAAGGATTCCACCAATATCTTAGAAACGTTTCCTTGAGTAGTATCCAGTTTCGAAGTCTGTACGGAGAAGGGAATAAAAAATAATATAATAATAATAAAAATAAATTAACTCCTTGTGTTTTATTAATTGAGAGCTAAGCTTACTTTGGGTTTTGTTAAAAAAGAAACAAATTGACAACCTGAGTCTAAAAAGGGAGTGATGTATAAGTCAATAACAAAAATAACCAATCAAGCTTTACACTTTATACGATATATATTTTACAAAATTTAGTTATAATCTCCTTGTATAATTTTTCTATGGCTATGGGGACCCCCCACCCCCCCCCCCCCCCCCCCCCCCCCGCCCACGCAACATCGAAAAAAAATCTAATTAATACTACTTCAGATAAACTTAACCGCATTAAACTTGGCCCATTTTAAATTATTTCAAAACTTTGTATTTTGCTTGTAAATAAAAAAATTCAATGCAGATACCGAATTTCAAAACTATGAAACAAAAAAAAATTAAATACCTCCTCAATTTTATCAAGAGTCTTTTAATTACTTAAAAAAGGTCAAAGCAGGCTAAAAAACATAATTAATGTGCAAAGAAATTTTTTTCTCTTAATCTCTCTTGTTGTCAAGTTGATAATGATTTAATTAAAATAAGCGGATAACAGCAAGACAGTGATAAGCAATAGGTCAAATATTCAAACCCGGGGGGTTATGTGGTTTTTATTTTCAAGCTCATTAAAATGTTTTTCGATTTTCTTTTCTTTTATCATCATAAACTGAGATTATCGTGGTCAAGTTCAATAAAACTTATTGAAATTTTTCCCAATTTATCAGTTATAAATTTATGTTTCATTAATTTAGTTCTTATCAATATTTAATTGAAGAAAGAATAAGAGAAAATTGGTAAACATAAATATGACATAAGTCTAATTTTTCATAACAAGTTTAGTCTAGAAATAACTTGAGCATAATTTTATTAAAAAAATTTATCAGTTCAATTTAAAAAAAATGTCTGATGTTTTTATACCAAAATATATATTTAAGATGTCAGAGCAAAATACATAGAAAAGCCTGAGTATTCTTGAATAGTAAGACCAATAAGTAAAGACATTAGCTGATAATCAGTCTATTCTAAATCATCTAATGCGTCAAATAATATGATTTTATGTTTTCCTTGCGTTGCTACAACATGCCATATTTTTCCTATCGCTATATCTTACTGCCACCAAAATTCATCCCGATACTACGCCCTAATACACGTCATAATTTGCACGTACAGAAAATACAAGTTAACTTTACTATAATTTCAGAAAAAGAAAAGAAAACACAATCAATAGCAAAATCATGTTTTATTCAGATACTTACAGATACATGGAGAGTAAGTGCTATCTGTAGGGACGAAACATTGCGTTACGTTAAAGGCACAGCACAAAGAAGCTATTGTAAGAGAAGGAGGCCTACTTCTTAATAACATTTTAATTCGATTCCATTCTTACTTACTAAGAAAGGAGTTTTCTATACAGCAAAGTCGTAGTCCAATTCTAGTTTAAGTTATCTCTACCCTACGGAAAGCGATACAATAAAGGTGCAGTCAATATTTTAGCTCAATGTCCAGTTTCAGGATTTGCAAAGAACTCTATAATTGGAAAGTTTAAGATTTTTCAATTTCGCATTTACCTAATTTTTTTTGTTATAATTTACGATTCATGTTTGACTTTCATATATGTTTTTACTCGAATTCTTCACGAGGAATAGTGAAGCCCCCTCCCCCCATAACTTTAGAATGCTCGAACTAAATTTAATTGGTTAGTGGGAGCTACATGAGTATCACTAGATACAACAAACGTAACATGGCGGATGCTGGGAACTATATTATTTACACTAGAAAATGTTGTTATAATGTTGAGTATGGTATTGTTTGATAAATCTTAGGAGACCATTTCAAAATATAAATAAAATAACAAAAAAAATTTTTTTTAAACGAAAGCTGACTATGTTCAACATCAGTCAAAAGGCCGAACAAGTTGTTAAATTAACTGGGGTAGATTCTTCCACAAAGTCAAGTCTGCTATGCACTTATTAACCTAGCCTTTGAAGACTCAAGCTATAAAGCAGACGATCGATAAACCACCATATCATATATTTTCTATGACTATATCTTACTGCCTTACAAATTCATCTTGATACTACGCTGCAGTTCACATCTATCGGGACGTACGTATTGTTGATGGCTTCTTAACAAATTAAAAAATAATGAAACTATGTCAGGGCAGACTTATGGCATTATTGCAGTCTATGTTGTCTAAATCTTTTCTAACGTAATAGAAGTTTTTCTTATTTTAGTTAAGGATTCGCAGTGGATGTATACGTATAATTACAGTTGCAAATGCATATGCGCCAACTCAAAGCATACAATTTAGGATCGCTTTATTTTTTATCTTTTGTGGCTTCGGATGTATTATAGAATTTTGTTAGATTTGTGCAGGATTCATCGGCTCTGTAAAGGCTTTTGAATTTTGTTTACTTTGGACCTTTACTACACAGATTTTTTATGCAATTTTTTTTATTCATTTTTTATCTGTAAAATTTGAATTTTTCTTTAAAATTAAAATTTATTTTCGCCCTCTTTCTCTCTCTCTCTCTCTCTCTCTCTCTCTCTCTCTCTTTTGTGTCGTTCTAGATCTTCTTGTTGGAGCAGTTGTATCATAATCCCTTTGGTGCTTGCTACCTTAAAAGTTTATTCATCCATCCGTCCATCATGTCCTACCTACATTTTACTATATGTCTGCTGTGATTTTTTAACATGTACCAAACAATATTTTTAGACTATTGTTGGCCTGATGTTAATTCGCGGTATTTATTGACGTGCCGCCCACATGCGTACTTGTATAACAATTTCCAAGTAGAATTTCCCAATTATTCTTGTTTTTGTTGTAATATATATTATGTTTTGGGGGCTTTTCTAATCATTTCTGAGATTTTCTGTATTTGTTAAAACAGGTCTAACATATTTTTAATTACAATCTATTACTCATGATAACGCGCTCATTCACGCCACATTAATGTATATCATAAACGCGAGTTATTAAAGACAGTGTCATAGAAAAATACTTCCTTAGAGAAATTAGCTTTCCTAAATTTTTTTTTTTAGAATTAACCCTTCTAACTCAGAAGGCGCACTTCACAGGGAGAAGCCAGGAATTAATTATATTATTTTCAAAATAAATGTCTGCGGTTTTGAAAATAAAATATTTTATTGGTAATAAATTATTTATTCTATAAATTGTATCCTCAATTACCATCACCTTATCGAACTAAGAAAAAGAACCACGATAATCCGCATCATCTAACAAAATAAGATATAACACATCACCGGGGATAACCATGATCATATTAGTCAGAGATTGAAAGACTGCTGAATTAATTTTCCAGCCGACATGGACACAATGCATACATTTATCCACATATAAAGTTGTATAGTAAATCGTGTAACCGGATATAATCATTTTATTGTTTCCAATTAAGTTGAATTGTTAACGAAATTTGTTTTCATATCTTGATTATATGTACATATTCCATCCATCTGTGTCTATCCCAAATTGCAGCCATGTTTATACTATATAAAAATTTTGTATCGGTTAGTCTTTATGTTTAATGAATATTTGAATATATTTAAGTATGTCTACATATTTCATTAAATTACTAACAGATCTACCTTCATATTATACGAAACACTCAAGCACAAGAAACAATCTTCGGAGTGAAATGGACAGGGGAAGAAAAGTTATTATTACAAGTTGATTTTGAAGATATTTTTAACAGGGGGACTTGGAAGTCGTGGGAAAATTTTTTGATGATGAATTTTAAGTGCGATGCTAAACGAGTGGACAAATTTATGATGCGGGCATATTATGATTTGGACTTGAATTTATTTTGAAAGGCTTTGCAAATTTAGGCTCCATAATTGATAGTTGATTTCGATGAGGCGGCGCACATTACGCACACATTAAAATAATAACATAGTTAAACAAGTCATCGATTATCCTCGATTGAAACCCTAAAACCACCGATTGTAAAGCAAGATTAAATACTTGCAGAACAAAAATCGGTGGACAGTGCCTATGATAGTACTAGTTCCAAAACGGTATAAGGTATAACGTATGCATGATCGAGTTCCGCCCATGGTAATTAATGGTGGGGTTGAAAAAATCAACAGCATATCTTGTAAGAAACCTAGTGTATAGCCCTCGGCTCTTGGTATAATCTTAGCAAGGTAATGATTTTATTTTGCCTTATTGCTACCGGCATTTAGAAAAAAACAGCTCAAAGCAACGTAGAAGAGGACCGCAGCTAATATTTTTGCCCTATGTCCCGAATGACAAAATATACCACGATAATAAGTTATGCAGTCTTTGTTTGAACCCATCGAATAAAAAACTGTAGGAAAAACTGCGGTTCTCAATTGTAATCGTGTTGCAACTACCATAATTTGTACGAAACAGCACCATAAAATTTCCTGCCGATAAGTCGCGAGTATCTGTTCGATTTTAAAGAGCATTCCGAGCATATAAATTACAAGACTTAAAAAAAAATCATGTTAATTCAACTTAAGAAAAAACATTTACGTAGCCTGAGATTTGCCTTAGTCCTCAGCAGCACACTTTAATGTTTTCACCACTAATCCAATATTCACTTTCAAAGAGATTAAAAGAGCTGGAGAACCGTAAAATGTACTGGTTATTTCGGTGAAAATTGTGTATTACGTGGTAAATTTTTCCTTAATCACACATGTAAATTTTATGAATCTACATTACATTTTATGTTGCTATTTCGCCATGAACACATTAAAAATTACTGAAAAAATCATAAATTTTATAGTTCGGCTACTGAAATTTTACCATAAAGTGGAATCATAATTTTTTCTGGAATTTTCTTTTCATGTAAACATGCTTTTTTCTCATATGACGTTGAAAAGGAAGAAAACTACAACGTAACATTACGTTAAAACACTTATATTTAAAGTAAACTCTATAAACGGACATATTACTGATATATTTATCATAACTGATGACTATATTGCGTATCTAAATTATCTCCAATTGGATGAAGCTCTTCTCCCGCCCCATTGCCCAAACAAGGGGTTATGAGAACTAAAGAAAATGTATAGAAAATCTAGCTCAGAAATATAGTGAAGACCACAATGGTATAAGTTGTCTTATACATAGCAAAGGACACAATGCTATTGAAAAATCCTGCACCTAGTTCTAAGATGTGCTAGGAGCATTATTTTATCCCTACTAACGAGAAAATAGCTAAAAAAAGCCTTGGCTAATCCTCAAATTTGCTCGTACAATAACTGAACGCAAAGTGGCCTACTAAAAGTATAAGAACTCAGTAAACTATACAAGCTAAGTGCGCTAGAAGCTGCATTTGAATATGAAGTAGAAAAAGTTTTCTAGAATGAAGCAGGAATATTAATTCAGTGTAGTGCATTACAAAATCAGGAGTAGAAGATATTTTACTATCCTAATTATATTTAAAGAATAATGAAACTCCGTAGGTTGAGACTATATAAAAAAGTAAATTATTGTATTCAAGAAAAAAAGTTTTTTATTAGCTAAGTCGCAGCATCTCTAACGACCTCACACTTTTTTTAGAATTCTTCAAGTCGAGGAATTGAAAACTTCTATAATAGCAAATATGTAATTTAAGTATTTCTATATATTTTTTGGTAGCAATACTGCTTATTCTCCTGCTAACTTTTTTTTTAATTGTTACTTCCTATTAGCACATAAAACGTAGTGTTCTTCTTAGTAGTATGTTGCAAACATAGCTTTTTTCTGAAGAGTTAGGGTGTGTTTTAACATTCACAAATTGTTGTACTAAACCCTCAGTTTACGCCCTATTCGTATGCACTACAGAACTAAAATATCGGGCTTAAGCTCATTAAAATTGCTATAGCATATAAACACCAAATCGCATCGCCCAAGGTACTCGTCTAGCACCTCTACTAGTTATGAAAACATGATTGGTGTATTTGTAAACATTTTAAAAGTAATGGAATATTTTCGGAAGGACACGATTAGATGTAAGTCTTTCTCGCTTAAAACGATATTATGACACTAAGACTGCAATCTACAATTTTAAATTCAGATTGCTTTTACATGGTAATGCTCTTTTTCACAAGATTTACATTAGCACGCAGTTAAAATCCTGATATTCTCTTTCTAATAGCGAATTCTAGCTAAATTCACAAATGTTCAAGAGCACTAAGCAATATACACGAATCATATGATCTGTGATTTACCAATGTAATCTGAACTTTATTTAACGAAGTCCAAGTGTTCAGGTAAGTCTAACTTAAGCCCCTGTACGCTCTCAATACATGTTCTTTAAAATTAACAATATTTTTAATGGAATTTAATTAATTTTATTTCATATTTAAATTAAAATCCAAGAAACGAAATAATCAGGACTTCTTAGTAAATCCGCACACTGGATCAAGTTAATTACAAAAAAAGGCAATAATAATCGTCAGCGTCAAGAAAAGAAAAACATAAGTGTGCGAATTTAAAAAAGAAACCTCTTTAAAGTTTTTCTTGTTTTACCAATTTTTGTTATAATTAAAATTTGATTTTTTACTTTAACAGAAAAGTGATTTCTTTTCCTTTTATTTATATCCAGTGTGCAGATTAACTTGAAAAGTCCTGAGATTCGTCCAAAAGACAAACATTTTCGAATGACAGGACGATGTGTGTGTGTAAAATAAGTATTCTTTCCAAAATACATCCCGTTTTAACTTATGGTAATAAAATGCAGACAACTGTAATTAAGACACTAATGTTGCACAAAATCACAATTTCAATACACAAGTTTATAGTTAAGTTAAATCACGTTAAAAATTCATAAAAAAAAATTCTTTTTTTTTTAATTTATTAAAGAAAAATTTAAAAACTTACCCTTAGCGTAAAGTCCATTTGCGATAAGTAAACAAAATAAAAAGGCACCAATAAAACTTCGACAAGGATTTGTGGTCCCCATCTTGTGGAAATTAAATTACAAAGAGTTTTTAACAAAACTTTCCTTTTTTTATTTTTAAACCAATTAATAAAAAATAATAAATTCAAAATGTTCGCACTATCAATTCAATAAAACCAAAACAAAAAAACAAAAAACTTTTGTTCTCCAATCGAAATTATTTTGGAAAATAATAAACTAAAAAATATAATCGTTTTTTTTCGAGTCCTGATCCAGTTAGTGTCTCCGATCGCTCCCTAAACACGCTCAAGAAGGAACTCGTTGATTATCCGGTGACACTGAGCTTATATAGGTTCATACTTCTCTGTAGCGCGCTCAGAATTGATTAGTGGGACAACAAATCCACAAAATCCCGAAGTGGGGGTGATGTTGCCCATATAGAATCGGAAATATTTGCATTTAACCACGATTGCGATCCCACTGCATATGATCATATGTTCATACATAGATTATCGTGTGTTTCTTATCAATTTTTCTTGGTCCAACCAGAGTAGACGTGAGCAAGCGGGATGCTGTGACAGAGATCGTAGAGAAAGATCAATAAAATTTCTCAAGACGCACACAGTGGCGTATAATTCAATTAGGGGCAAAAATTGATTTTAAGTCTTTTGTTCGTTTGTCAGTTTTAAGGGTTGACACGAAAAAAATTTCATTTACATTCTGATAAAGATGGAAATTAATTTTCTATTAAAATTGTCTCAATTTAAAAGTGTATCCATATCACTCGCTTAACTATGCTATGTCATCGAAAAAAGTGTTGTTGCTAATAAAGTTTTAGCTCAGCACGATAGATAGTGCTGTGTCAGGATTTAATTTCGAGATCATGTCAGAGGTCACAAACAGATGCTCTCGCAGTTCAATCAGATCTGTACTTTTTGTCGTTTATCAGTTCGCGTCTCAGTTTTAAGCTTCAATATTTGATTTGATTAATGAAATTGTGCGATATCAGTTAATTTCGATGATGTCTTGATTATGTATATTTTTGAAATGATTTTTGATTTACGGATTATACACGTGCATGCTGATGTTAGCAAAATTTTATGAGATTAAAAAATAAAACGAACTCAAGGCAAAATTTATACTTGAATTGCAAATGTTCCTTTATTGAAATGATTTCATAATTTTGTTTAATAGATTTTTGTTTGTAAATTTTTTTTATGAAAATAAAACACTTGTTATTTTCAACAATCATTTTTAAGCATTTCGTGATCCCATCACATTATCAAAGCCATTAAGTAAAACCAAACGTGCTAATCTTTACTCAGGCTATAAAAACAAATTCTTGACATAGTTATAATTTTAAACGTCCACGATGGTTCTAATTTTTTTATATTTTCATCGTGTAACAGAGGTGAATATATGAATATATCAAGTTTGACCTCGTCAATACTAAATTTCTAAAAATATTTTTGCTTTAATTTGAACATGTTTTGCTTGTATTGTGAAAACTGTTCGGATAGTTGATTTTCCAAAATTTTTGATTGAATACTATGTAGTTTCGTGGTGACAGTGTACATTTCGAATAATGTTTTTCCTAATTTAAAGTTGTCTGGTGTTTTCTATAGAGAGCCGTAGGGCTCTATTCTTGGTCCACTACTGTATGAATATTGGTATAGAAAATTCAACAGCCTTTTGATGTTATTTGATTTTTCTAAGACTTTTGATAAGCTTTGGATAAGCTAAGAACTTGTGTCTCTTTTTTAGACGAAGCCGAACGAGTTTAGTCCCAATTCTTGTGTTACAGAGTTAATATTCGTTTTTTTTTCTTCTAATATCTTGTATATTTCTTTCTTTCTTTAACTCGCTCCAATCCTCTTCACCCAATACTCCCCGAGGGGCTACGGTCAATTCCCATTGAACCGTTTATTATAAATTCCGTCATGTTGCTTCAATTTTTATCGCTTTGAAGTATGTTTAGAAACGCGGGCAGTAAAATATTACATGTTCAACGTATTCCTTCTGATCTAAGCAATTCGTACACAGCAGAGGGCTGTCCAAATATGTGCAGGTTCTTGCAGTACTTGTACAATCTGTAATTTGAGAACAACACAATGTTCCAAAGTAGGGACCTAGGACAGATCTTTGTGGTACCCCTGAAAAATCGCTGCAGTATTTTGTTCCTTCAGTACTATTGTATCTAAGTTTTCTATTCATGAAGTAAGTTTACATGTGTTTTAAGGCTTTCAAGAGAATTATTTATGGATACCGAGGTTGGCCAAGTTAAAGGCGTCTTTGATATCTAGTTTAACCACTGCGTAGTATTCCCGTCTCCACCTTTTACCTTCTATGGCTGAAACTGCGATGTCCGCTACCATTTTAATTGGAACGTGCTTTTCGAAATTCAAGTTAGTGTTCTGATAAAGCACACTCGACAGTTGCTCGCTGCTTTAGATTTTCTTACTTCAATTTGGTTGATAAGTGTTTCACCAATTGCTTCTTTAAGAACTTCCGTTTTTACTATTCTTTTTCCTTCACGACGGCCACTCTGACTAACAAGTTTTAAACAGATTTGAACGCGGTACGTAAGTTTTCTAATCAAGCCGTAGTAGGTGATAATGGATAATCTTCTTTGATTATCCATTATCCCACAGAACAAGTTCAGCCCATGGAGTCTAATCTGAAAAAGTCTACTCGCCAACACGACTCGCTAAATAATGTTGTAAACTCTTGTTGATATCTGGGTATTAATATATTTTACGTCGCAGCACTTACACTTCATAACGATTTTAAAACCGAGACCTCGCATAATAGACTCGCTGAATTTAAGGTTTTTTTTTGCACACTTTGTAACATGCATACGAACTTAGTCCCAAATTACACGAAAGAGTTTTTATCCTATAATTGATAAAACCCGGCAACAGGTGCATACGGTAGGAAGAGTGTTGTCTGTGAATGTCGATCACTAATGGAAGGGTTCTTGCTTCAATTTTTCCTGATTTTCTTTTATTCATTTTCGTAAATTTTGCAAAATACTCAATAAACCCGGTTTTATTGTCAATCAAGGCCCCTCTCGTACCCCCACAAAAGAGAATTGCCGTGAGTCATGGGGTAAAAATTCTCTCGTATAATTTGAGACTTATCGACTAAAAAAGCACGACAAAACTTACAAAACAATAGCTTTTTCCGTGTGTATCCTAAGAGGAAACAAAATTCTAGAATGTTACCTGAATTAAAAAAATTATCTGTAGTCCTTTGTATTATTTATAGAAACGTTTCATAGGCATACTAGTCCGACCGAACTATGCGAAGGATCTTTTAGTAACATTTATAAGATAAAAACAAAAAAATTCCGGCCGAATGCGAGTCCGCCTCACGCAGCGAAGGTTCCGTACCTTGGAAGGTTGCTGATTTCTAAAAAAAACTGACATCGTTTTATTTTCCCTGGAATATTTATAGAAACCTAAGATTTTCCGCTTTGCAATTTTCGAAAACACGGTGGGCTGAGGGGGAAAATTTTATTTTTTTGACATTTTTAATCACAAGTCGAAAACTATTCGGCAGAAACGAAATAAAAAAATATATTTTATATTGTGCAAACGAAACCACTGACCTAGTAAACCCGCTTTCAAGCCCCCCCCTTTGGACCATCTTTGCAATAAAGTTGGGCAAGCATTATGTAAAAAGATTCCAAATTTCAATTCGACAGCATTAGTATTTCCTGGAATAAACAGTTGTGACGAATAGACGAACTAATCGTCGCCAGTATTAATGGCGTCCTCAAGCCCAACCTTACCGATTTTGTCTTTTGGATGTTATCGCCACCGAGTTTAGTTAAGCCTTTGACAAGATCTCCCATAACGTTATCCTGTTCAAACTTGATCGCTTAGGCTTCCCCACCCGTTTCATATCCTGGATTCAATCCTACCTCAACAACCGTCCGTACAATGTTCTTTTCAGCTCATCCATTTCTAACCCTATTGCCGCTTGTTCTGGCGTCTCTCAGGGCAGCCACCTCGGTCCTTTGATTTTCATCCTCACAATAAATGATGTTGATTGTGTCATCCATTTATGCTGATGAAATGAAAATAATTAACATATCTCCTCCTCTACCGACTCTCTTCTTCTGCAAAAATACCTCGATTCGTTCACTTTCTTGAGCTCAATGTCTCCAAATGCCAGTCCATCTCTTATTCCCGCAAGCGTCTTACCACCACCCCGAAAGTCTACATGTTAACCGACGTACCTATCGTTACCTCTTTGTGTGACCTAGGAATTATCTGTGATAGTGAACTCTATTTCCGTTCCCATATTGACAGTATAATTAACAGAGCTAATTCCGCGCTAGGGTTTGTGAAGCGCTGGTCTAGAGAGTTCTCCAATCCTTATGTTTCCAAATCTCTCTATATCTCCTTCGTTAGACCTCTCCTTGAATTAGCTAGCCAGATATGGTCACCTACACAAACCACCCACATTAACAGGATTGAATCTGTTCAGCGTAGGTTCATTCGCTTCGCTCTACGTGACCTTCCGTGGTTAGACAGATTCAACCTTCCACCTTATGAAAACCGTCTGAAACTGAACAACTTACAACCCCTAAGTAAACGTCGTGATGTTTCCGACATTCTCTTCATTCATCAGCTATTAACTGGTGCCATAGACTGCCCTTCAATCCTGCAATCTTTACCAATCCCCGCAACCTTAGGTCCACTCCCCTTTTCCGACTCCACCGCCATCGCACGAACTACGGTAAACGCGAACCAATTACCAGGATGCTACGAAAAATTAACGACCTTTCCTCTTTTGACTTCTATCTGAGTAAATCATCCCTTCACAAAACCTTATATCTTGATCCTGTCCATCCTGATCGCCTTTCTTAATTCTTCTTCCTCCCAGTTTGTATTTACCAGAATTATAGCTTGTAGTGTTAGTATTATGTTAAAGTTTGTATTTTTTATTTTTTTTTTGTATTATTGAATTATTATGTTATAGCTTGTATTAAACTTAAATAAATAAATAAATAAATGACAAGGAACACTTAAAAGGAGCCTCTACAGCTTGTAATAACCCTGTTGTACTCACTCGTTTTTGTTTACTTACTTTTATTATTTTTTGCATGCTGATTCGCTGAGCTGAGCTGGAATAGGTAAATAAATTTCTTTTCAAAAGAAATGCTCCTTCATTGTTAGAAAGGAATCTCGAATTAAAAAAATACCTTAGAATTTTAAGGAAAATATTTAAAAAAAAATATTATTTCTAAAATATAAATTTCTGAGTGTCCGACTCGTGTTCCTGATACTTTGGGTACCCTTGGGTAATTCGGATCATTGTCTTATCTCCGCCTAATTCTCCATCTCCTCTCTGACAACCACTAACCTAAATCCCACCAAAAGGTTAGTGTGGCATTATAAAAATGCTGATTGGGCGGGACTTAATAAATATCTCAGAGAGCTGGATTGGGCTTGTGGATTGTTTAATTTACACCGACTTCAAAATGCCGTAATAGATATAAAATTAAAAATAATTTAATGCTTTTTAGCGCTTTTTGTGAAGTCGGTTAGACTTTTTTTTTAAACTATTTTATTTTTCACATTTTTGTGTCTTCTACTCTATGCAACGAAAAAATAACCATCCAAATCGGTCCACGCGTTAAAAATTTAGGTTCAAACCCCTTCCCACACCCCACAAAAATTTTGTTTTCTCGTTGTATCAATCGAGGAACATACTCTACCCAATAGAAAAAAAATCATCGAAATTGGTCCACTCGTTACGAAGTTAGACTACCCCTTCCCCTCCCCACACCCTAGAACAAAATAAGGTTTCACAACATGTTGATGCTTCAACTATTTAAGAGATACCTAATAGGCGGTGGGTGACTAGTAGATCAAAGGTAACATGAGTTCCCATGGAAATACATATATATTTGTAGTGAGGTCAGGTCACATAAGTTCTCGATATTTTGTTCTTTCAAACATTTGACTTTAGTTTTGTAATCAGCGACCTGAAAAGCCCCCACATACTGAATCTCATGTACGCTGTCCAATTTCTTTTTCACCCATTCCTGTTTACTTGTCTTTTCCTCTACCTGTTTGCAATGCATGCTATGCATGATTTGACACAATTATTCTTCTTGCATTCCAAGAAAGACAAATAACCAATAAAGCCAATTATTGTTCATATTCTGTGAAAGAAAAGTCAGAAAATAACTTCAAACGAATTTCTTTTCCTATGCTAATCTTATTGCTTTGGAAATATCGTCCTTTGGGCCTGTTCGGTTGCCGTTCATGCTACCTACATCCTTGACATGAGAACCACTTGCAACCCTAACTAGAGACAAAACTCTACATCTCAGAGTATCGGCAAAAGAAACCTTTGCATCTTTAACTCAATGCAATTAAGAATAACAAGACGTATTTTTACGTGAATTGTTTTCCTTTCAAAAGTTATCCTACGCGAACGATTCAGTTTCCTTGAGTGGCTTTTTTCAATATAAGAAAGATTTCTACTAAATGTGCTCCATGACTTTATTTTAGTCCCAGATGTATGCTTGATTTGCTTCGTCTAATTTTAATACATTTTCACCAACTCTTTTCAAACATCAATGTTAGGCTGGTAAATATCTTTGGATTTCACGAGTACTTTAAGATCTTTGTATACGCCTCAGGTCTTCTGGTATAGCAGATATCTGCTGTTATAACATCGACTAGATTAACGTTGCTCATATTTCGTGTTATATCTACCAGATAGTCCTGGACTTAAATGTTATATACATATATACGGTACCTGTTGATTGGTTGGATATGCTCTTAACGCTTTTATATATAGCGAACTTTTCAAGTGCAGCTTGAAGAACTGTCCTCATACGAACATCAAAGAGCTGAAAGTCAGTAAGTTTATTATTTATGTAAAATACATAATATACCATATTTGACCGTTATTCCGAAAACTATGAATTCGAAAGTATCTAACGGCATCGGGAAATATTCAAAATTGAAGCTAAATAAAATCAATTAAAAATCAATGCTACGACTACGCAGGAGTGGGTTAATCCACAGGCGACGAGGAACACCATAGGGACTCTTGAAATTTTCGAAAAAATCAAGTCTGTGATTTAGATTTAAAGCGCTACTTTTCTGAAAATGTCCCCTCCGATTTATCTGTAAATTTGTATGAAGGTTATATTTAATGTCAAACGAAAGTACTTAAAATAATTTTCGATGAAATCAACAAGAAACGGGTAGGAGAAAAACTTGTTTGAAAATTACAATTATTTTTTTCATATTTTCAACAATTTTCCGTTTAAAAATTATTTGATAAAGACTTCTTGTGCAAAGAACGATTTGTGCATCAAAATTATAATATTCCTTTTATGTTTCACAATATGCTACTCGGAAAAAATCTATTATGATAAGCGGAATCCAATAATACCCAATTGCTCATCAGCACGAAGACCACTTACCACTCTCACCCTATGATCAAATTGGTTTTAATAGTAGCAACGGTGGAACATTTTTTATACAATAAAATATAATTATTAGATTCGGTCCGCGCGTTTTGAAGTTAGACTCCCCCACCCTCGCCCGTTCACTCGATTTTTAGGACGTCAGTTAAAACGATTCGTAAAAATTTTATTATAGAATGCGAAATTAGTTGTCACTGCACACCTTAGCGTGATATAAGACGTTTTAAATGATACGAAGTTAGGTTTTGACCCTTCCCCTCACCCTCACGCCACCTACAAAATTGTTGACATGGAAGGACAGGATTGTGTGCATGAAAAAAAAATTATCTAAATCGGTTCACCCGTTACGAAGGTAGGTTCCGCTTTACCCATCCCACCTTAGATCATAATTTGTTTTAGTAACAATGCGTACAGTAAAAAAGTAATTATCCAAATTGGTGTACGCGTTCCGGAGTTAGGCTCCCCTCTCCCCCACCCTAGTACTCATATTTTTCTCCAAGTAGCAGTTACAGAATATACTCTATCTCTCTATCTTCAGTTGCCGTAACTTCTGGTGGGGCATGGGGCGGAAAAAAAACTTTTTCCAATTCAAAACAACGATTGTCGGTGACGTTCGAACCCGGGGATCTTCGGAATGGATGATCAACCCATTAAAAAATTTAGAATTTGTATCGTGTTTGGTATCAAAATAAAGGTCTTAACAAGCAGATTCCAAATATATACTACCTCTATTAAAACGTAACATTAATGGTAAATTATAAATAGTAAGAAACAAAAATTGTAAATAAGATAAAAATTTAAAAACTAAAACCCGCCTACGTAAAAGCTGAAAACAATTGTAGAGGAAGGTCAAAGCCGTGATTCTTTGAATAAAAATAGTTGCAGTCTGAAGTTAAACAAATGCACGAATCTAAAGGAAGGCCTTCAGCTTCAACTATTTTGATTCAAAAGATGTATGTGATTGAGTGTAAAATCTCACACAAGAATCAGAAATTAAAACAAAATATATAAGAGTTTGTAATTAGTTGAATACGGAACTTTAAAAATTGCACTTTCGGTTCAAATTGCAAATTATAATTGTCTTCTCGTCGATTTTGTACTTTATAAATTTATGTGTCTCTTTAGATTTTGCGGACGCTTGCAGACACATTTTACACTGTGAAAGGAATGTGGTTCACTGAAAATATTTATATTTAGATATTTATAGAAATAAATAGTTTTTTGAGTTAGCTTTTATTAAACACTATACCCAGTAATAAATGAACCCTTTATATATATTTATTTAAACATGCTAAACACTTAAAGCCAACTTTCTAAAAACATTTATAATAAATATGAGTAGAATTTAATTGATTTAATTGATTATTTAAATAGACACTTATCTGATGTGAACTTTTAAAATACACTTGAATACCGTCGTTGAGGACGAATGGTTTGTTTCGGATTTCTGGTTCTATTTCTCCGTCTGATCGTCTTTTGCATAATATAGAAGTTAATCCATAACATCAATATCAAAAACATAAATATTTGAATTAAGCGGCAAGTGAACTTTTGTTAAACATTTCTAACTGGTTTTAAGAACAATATTTTGTTTAAACACGTTATACACTTAAATCAAAATTTCTTAAAACATTTATAATAAATATGAGTAGAATTTAATTGATTTAATTGATTATTTAAATAGACACTTATCTGATGTGAACTTTTAAAATACACTTGAATACCGTCGTTGAGGACGAATGGTTTGTTTCGGATTTCTGGTTCTATTTCTCCGTCTGATCGTCTTTTGCATAATATAGACTTTAATCCATAACATCAATATCGAAAACATAAATTATTGAATTAAGCGGAATGTGAATATAATCATAACTTTTGTTAAACATTTCTAACTGGGTATAAGAACAATATTTCTTTTAAACACGTTATACACTTAAAGCAATTTTTTTTAAACATTTATAATAAATATGAGAACTCTTAAGTTTTTTTGAACAATGCAATTAATTATATTGAATATTTAAATAGACACTTATTTGATTTAAAACCTTAAAATACACATGAATGGCGTCGGTGAAGACGATACTTTCGTCTCGGATTTCTGGCTCCATTTCCACGACTGATGTAATTTTCTACAATATAGCAGGCGGCCATTGCTCCGATCACTTGACTAAATCCAAGTAAAGCGAAAACAATATCAAAAATATGCTTATTTGAATTAAGCGGAATCGGAATATAATTATAACTCGTTGGAGTTAATTGTGTTTTATTTTTATAATCATTTTGAATCATTACAAAACAATAACCATCGTTTGGTCTATATCTCATAGGTTCGGTATCATTATTATAAATTGGCTTCAATAGCAACATAGTATCCGTGATATCTTCCGTTGCTGTTGCAAGTTCTATAATTGATAGTTCAACAACAAGTAGACTGAGAACAGATATCAAATATATAAGGGAATTAAATGGACTATCCAAATGTAGTCCACAGCACCCGAGAACGCTTGTAACAGTTACTAATACTCCAAAAGTAATGATAAAATTTCCCAAATAATCACTGGTTATAGGACGTGTAAATTCATACACGAAAATATTTCCAACGATCCGAAGGATATCACAATACGAAATATCATCCACTGATAACCATAATCCGATTGATAAAGTAATAATTCCAGTTACAGTTGCCACAAAATTAATTAAGCAAAGAAAGTAATTCATAAAACTCATACGGCACTTCAAAAGATTCATGGTTGAAATTACTCTGAAGGATACTCCTTGACAATAGTAACAATAGTTAACACAAAACAAATCTGAAAATAAAACACGAACTTTAAAATCGAATACACAATTGACAATAAATTTCACCTTTCTGTGTTCACCAATAAAATAAATTTTTTCACAAGATAAAATCTTCAGGAGGTCCACTGATTTGATAAAGACGTCTGAATCGCGGTACGCGCCGAAAAGAAGTGAATTTATAAAAAGAGCTTAACACCGGTAAGATATATTTGCACTCAGACGTCTGCGCAAATGTCGAGTTCCATATTTTAAAAACAATTAAAAATTTGTTATGGTTCTCTTTTGGATACACACATTATGCAGAAATATTTGTTTGCATGTAACTTTCGGTATACTGGAGGAGTTGATTTCGATTCAATCAGAAATAAACATAAAATTCGATATATGACTTTCTAAGGATTTGTTATTTCTTGCAACAATAGAATTTAATTTCATCTCGAAATTATTTTATTAGAGAGATTGAGGGGAAAATATGAGAGCCAATAAGCGGACCCGGAAACAAAGGTCAACTTAATGTCTCGAAGAGCTGAACCATCGATAGAATGTTATTTCTCTTTAGATGTTATGGATTTTCCCATCTACGGAATTTATCTATTTATAGTAACAGCAACGAAGCTACAATATATTGGAGTTTTGTTTTTTGCAAACGGTTAAGCCGATTGAACACAAATTCAACTTATGCAATTATAGCATCAATATAGAGAGATCAGAGGACTTTTGTTAAAATCGGACAAT
Source organism: Leptarthrus brevirostris (assembly GCA_964036015.1). Taxonomy (NCBI): domain Eukaryota; kingdom Metazoa; phylum Arthropoda; class Insecta; order Diptera; family Asilidae; genus Leptarthrus; species Leptarthrus brevirostris. The sequence goes on along the minus strand of OZ038376.1, from coordinate 25,085,250 downwards.
GAGAAGTAGGCGGTTACGTAGCTTATGATATCAAAACAATAATTTTTTTCCCAAACGGTTGAACCGATTGAGTTGTAATTTTTCAAAATCAGTTATGGCACCTATATGGAAAGTTCAAAAGACTTTTGTTAATCTCAGACAATCAGAAGTAAGTGGTTATGTAGGTAATGGCGTCAAAAGAAAATTTGTTTTTCCCAAACGGTTCAATCGATTAAGTTGTAATTTTTCACAATCAGTTAGCGCATCAATATGGAGAATTCAGAGGACTTTTGTTAAAATCCGACAATTAGAAATAGGTGGTTATGCACGTCATGATGTCATAACAGGAGTTTATTTCTTAAGCAATTCAACCGATTGAATTAAAATTTTGCACACTTAGTTAGGGCATTAATATTGAGAACTCAGAGAACTTTTGTTAAAATTTTACGATTAGAAGTGAGTGGATATGTTGGTAATGGCGTCAAAACAAAAGTGTTTTTTTCCCAAACGGTTCAATCGATTGCATTGTAATGTTTCACACATAGTTAGGGCATCAATATGGAGAATCTAGAGGACCTCTCCTTAAATTTGGCAATCACAAGTACCTGGTTATGCAGGTCATGATGTGACAACAGGAGTTTTTTTTCTAAACGGTTCTACCGATTGAGTTGAAATTTCGCACCCGATATGAAGAATTCAATCGATCAATCAGAAGTAGGTAGTTATAAAGGTCATGATTTTAGAATAGGAGCTTTTTCCCAAACGGTTCAACCGATTAAACAGATATCTGACATACGCAGTTATACCATAACTCGGGAGAATTCAGAGTAATTTTGTGAAATTGGGCAATCAGAAGTAGGTGGTTACAACGTTCATGACTTTAATGACAAGAGTCTTTTTTTTCCCAAACGGTTCAATCGATTCCAAAGGTATTTTGCTAAAACTGGATAACCTGAAACGTGTTATGATTGATGTATGTAGGTCAAAGTTTAAATATTAAAATTTTTTAAAGAGCATTTTAGTTGGTTTTTTAGAAACTTAATACTAAAGAAAAAACAGGAACATGATTGTAAATGTCAAAAAATGGGATATTTTACTTATGTAACCGCTATCCTTTTGTAACATATTTCTGTGTCCATGTATTCATTTATCTTAGCTTAGGACGTCTTCAAATCTCCTTCAAACTGTTTTTGCCCTTGATTGTTAGTACATCAGTTAAAGATAAAAAACTCTTTTCTGCCTGAATTATAAATGTTAACTAGCAGGCTTATACGAACCGTGCCAGTGCCATTATTTAGAAAATACTACTGTTTTAGACCTACAGATACTCTATTTAATTCCTGTCCTATTGAATCCTTGTAGGAAGCTTTATATTAAATCCTCTATTATTGATTACAGCCGAAACTTAGTATTCCGTATCTACTCTGTTCTTCTATGTGATCTAACTTGATATTGTTCAAAATCCTAGGTCACAAAATGAAATGCTTTAAAATCAGTCCGGAGTGAGACCAGTTATTCAATTCTGAAAACTACCGGCATCGCAAAAGGATTCAACATTACGGAAGTGGTTCCTGCTCCTCGAGAAGTGAGTGTGCAAGAGTGCCCTTTATTAAAGGACGACGTTTTTTTAAATATTTTTACAAGATATTGTTATGCTGATGAACTTGTGCTTCTTGGTGATTTCAACATGCCAACAGTTGATTGGAGTTGTGGATCTGATGGCGACGGTATGTTGCCTTCTTTGTTGACATCTTCTCAATATTGCTCGTCCTCGATTGCGGCTTGTGGCTTGACTCAGTATTGTGAATGACTCGGTTAAACTTCTGGGTCTGGTGTTCTCTACCGATTCCTGTGCTACAGTCGTGAGAAGGTTGTTATAACTTTAAAATGATTTTTCGATACTTAAATTTAAAAGCAGTGTTTAATGTTTACGACATAACTACTTCGCAACCATGGTTGTATAGCTCTGTTACACACATCAAGAACTTAAAAAATTAGGCTTGGAAGAGGTTATGTTTCTCTCGGAGTGATGCTGATTACTTATCTTATTCTAATTTGCCAAATCAATTTATAGTTTGTTTACAGTCTTCATACATCTACTCGGATTGAATTAGGTCAACTTTGCTTAGTGGTCCCAGGCAATTTTGGAGGTTCGATAACTCTAAGCGTAGCTTAGACGGATATCCTTCTACATTGCGTCTGGAGAGCTGTGATAGTGGTGACCCCTTTGTTATTTCCAATCTCTTCTCGAATTTGGTAAAAGCTTCTCGAGCGGACCAGATGACATCACAGGCTCCTTTCTGAAAGCTTGTAGCTGGTCCCTTGATTCTGTTATTTGTTATTTATTTAACTTATATATTCGTCATGACGTCTTTCCGAGACCCTGGTAGAGTTTTGTTATTATTCCCATTCATTTCCTTTCTGGACTCGTTTTAACATGGTTTTATGAAGGGCAAATCCACCACTACGAACTTATTAGAATTCTCCAAGTACTGCGTTTCCGCCATTGAGTCCGGTAAGCAAGTCAATTGCATCTTTATTGATTTCAGTAATGCTTTCGACATAAACAACCACAGAATTCTCATCCATAAGTTGCATGTTTTAGATTTTCCTTCGCGCTTTGTTTCGTGGTGCACTTTGTAACAAAATTCCTAATGCGTCAGGGGTGCCACAGGGTTGCCATCTTTGACCGTTGCTTTTTATTATTTACATCACTCCAGAATTCTTTGCTACGCTGACGACGTCAAAATTTTTCGTACTGTTGCTAACAGAATTTTTCACTTTTAAATTCTGACTTAGACGCCTTTAATTGCGCAAAAGAACTCCTCTGCACTTCAACTTTGTTATTGATGGTAGCTTATTAATCCGACTTGACAAGACCAAGGATTCAGGGGTCACTTTTCCTTTGAGGAACACTTATATTCTCTTGTAAGCAAAGTTCATGGGTCCCTTGGTTTTATTAAACACTGCTCCCTTACATAAAAACCTTATACCTTCGTTTGGCCTATTCTAGAATACGCTAGTCCTGTTTGGACCCTCTTTTATGCGGTTCATATCAACCATATCGACACCGTCCAGCGTAGAAAAACAACCGTGGGTTACCGCCAATTACATTAGAAACTGTGACCTTCGGATTGGAAGGCCATGACGTTCTCACTTACTCCACTGACGAAATGGCAATTAAATAGTTTTACTTAATTTGATGGCCATTTTTATTGCATACCAAATTTCAAGTAATAAAAGTGTTATGCTTTTTGGTCATTATTTGTAGAAATAGACAAGCTCGTTAGCGTTAGTCAACAATCATTACAATATCATTTAAAAGAAATTTGTAAAGCTGTCGATTTGTTTTAAACAAATAATTTCATAGATCATTGTCCTTTGCTTTCTAATTAAATCAATTCTCACATTTTTCCATACTTACAAAAGATAACTCTATTTCTCAGCAGCTTTCATTAATAAGCTGCATACACTATCGGATATTGCACTGTTCTTTCAACAGTTTTCTTATCACTAAAATAGCTGAAAAGTGCTTTGATTCAATTTTTCCAAAGCATCATCTTGATTGAATAGAGACATAATGTCTGAAAAGATTAAAGTTCAAAATTTACTTTTCAAATGAATGTGTTGTCATGCCAGTTTTTAGTGATTTTAATACGATTTCGGTTGTTCTATATATTTTTTCTCAAATGTCATGTGTGTCATGACACATTATCTTTTTGAAATATTTATTTTGCCTATTTTACGTCAGACAATCAATAGTAAGTGTACCTACTATTTATTATATTTTTCAACCTTTTTTTTATCTTATAGGAAATATGACAAATATACAAGTCCAATATCATCACCTTGCAATGACCGATTTTTATGTCCATTGTTTGCTTGAGTTTTTTAAACAATCATTTTTACTTTTATTAGTAAGGGTTTTTGTTGAGTTGATTGTGTTCACCATTGAATAGTCTCTTTTTTGCCGCCGGTGGTGTTCGAAGCTGGAACCTCCGGAATGGAAGGCCAACACGTTATCTCTAATTTGAACGCAGAGCTCCACTAATACAAATGTTGGCTGATCTCTGAAAATTACCTAGGACATTAAGGGTCAATAATGGCTACCAGATGATCATGTCATACAACAGCCTTTTGACTACCCTCATTTCCTACCAATGGCCTGCTCACAAGAATAATAAGCTATCATTGTTTTCTCTTAAATGTTCGACTTCCAGCTTAACATCTATGCAATATAATACACAGATAAGTTGCTTCATCAGCAATAGCCAGACGGATGTCATTTAGAAATGGAGGCTCTATATTTTCCTAGTGAATACTACCAATTAGATTTATGTAGGGCTCGCACCTGTCTGCCTATTTAGAGAGCCATGAAAGGGCATTTTGTATAAGGTCCCCAAATAAAGGCAGGTACTTTTCGGTGTCAGCTAGAGCGACGTTATTTCCAGCAGCGATCACCCTGTAGCCTACCCCTTCCAAGATGAGAAGTAGTTGATTCCTTACCCCATTTCTTCTGACAGGAGACAGGGCCTCACCTTGCGATATACCTCTACTCGCAGTCCTAGTAGTATCAGCCTCTCCCAGCTCTATGTTTTGAGAAGCGAGTTCCCTTTGACAGGTTCCCACCATAATGTACTCTTATTGTTCAAAAGATGCCTACCAGAGAATGTAATGCAGTTTCTACAGATTTCCCTTTATACTGCACGCGTGTTGGGGCACTGATGTAATATTCCACTACAGTTTAGATGTATGTCGACTAATCTTTTCAACGCTTTGAGATAATAAAAATTAAGATGATAAACAAATAGGTCTTTTGGGTTATGTGAAGAGTTTATTTTTTTAAATGTTTTTCTAATCTTCTCTTATTTGGAGCTTGGCTCTGCACCTCCCCCCCCCTCTTCCACTACTACCCATTAGTAGTCTAAGGCTTCCTAGATAGTAAATACTACGTCCGTATAACAAATTTCATCTTTGTACATACAATAAATGATAGGATGGGAGGGCTGAGCATACATGCAGAGAAACGAACAGTCCCAAAACTATAATTCTTCATTCCCTAAAAATAACCGAATGGTTTTAGCGCTACTTGAATCTATAAGTGCCCGCCGTAAACGCTGCAATTTTTCCTCGTTAAGCATGAACATCTGCAAAATAGACGCTGAATGCTTTCCACTTACTGTTTATTCAGGTGTTTCCTAAAATTATATTGGTCAATTGGCCTGGCAGTGTGGCAATGTGCTTCTATCCAATTTGGTTCGCCGTATGCAACATTGTTAAATTTCTTCATCGTGGTTTAACAAACTCAGCTGTATTTAGGTTTCTCTTGTCTTTTCGTTGGTATTTCGAAAGGCCGGTCGCTCAGCACCTTCCTTAGCCGACTTATTGTCTGTTTCATACTTCTGCGGCCAGGTATACAGAAAAGGGTTATCTGGTTCACCATATATTTTTATTGTGCTTTAATAAACTCAGGTAGATACGTCTCTCTTGTCTTTTTGGTGTTTCGATAGCCCAATCTCAATCGAGGAACCACTCAACTGAGCACCTTCCTTGGACAACTTTATTTCTGATACAGATCTCTGAGGACAGGGATACAGAAAAGAGTTATTTAGTACGTTGCTCCCAAGATGTGTGTACTTTTATATCTAGATATCTGCGCAACAATCCTTACTGAACTACGGTTAATCCCAGCTTCTTTATATAGGTACATAGGTCGCTACAAGTTGGTAGATTTTGGCGTCCAATTAGTAGCCCACTACCATTTCTTCGTCTATAATACGCTGCATTATTCGTAGGTAATCAATACAGGCCTTAAGTATCTTTTGGTTATCATAGAAAATACCTGCATAGAGGTAGAGGATTAATGCTACGATAATTCTGTTGAACTCGATGTGTAAGATCCACAAAGACATTGAATTGAGCTTCTGCTGAAGTCCAAGCTTACAATATGCCAATCATTGGTCAACAGAAACACCGCCATTGTGACCAACTGTACAATGCCAAAAAAAGTCTTCGTTTATAATTCCTGAATTGTTTACCCCATAAGTAATAGCGTTAAACCGAGATTGTATATGCAAAATAAAATTGAATGCGTGGCAAAGGATTCGACCATGATAAGTTCCAAAGTTTTAGACTCTAAAGAGGCTTAATAATAACAATTCTGGCTAGACGGGGATTTTTGTTTGTGTGTTTTATTTAAGTGTGTAGAAAATCCTGCTAGTATTTGACTTAAACATTGTAGAGGCAAAAACTCGATCCTTTCTGAGAGCGAATGCGCTCTTATGGACTGATTTTATTCTTCAATACAAACACCAATAAATTTCCCCTTCATTGAATTGATACAAGAGCATAGGTTTTTTCATTCATAATCTTTATATTTGTAGGTATGTCATATTTTGTGTATACCATCTATCCGCTACAATGGGAATGGCTTTTTCCGCCTACATACCGATTCTTAAATGATAAATTTTAAGGATATTACCTTCGAATCTGTTGCTAGCCTGAATATAAAATGTCAAACAAAGAAGAAAATACATACTTGGAGGCTGTTATCGTTTCATGAAAAGAAATGTGTTTTTTAATATTTTATCTATACGTAGGCACATACAATAGCTTTCTTTAGATTTACTTGTTCGATAGGCTGCTTATTCCGATAACATTCAAATAAATGAACTTTTTCGATAAGTACAAGTTAATGATGTATTTAAACTTGTTGTTTGAGACTTGGAGGCTTAGCAACTGAATCGAAATGACAAACTTTTGTGGATGGAGTTCTCCCCATTACAAAGGTATATTTGATTTCAAAAGAAAAAAATATTTGGCTTAAAATTTGTTAATGAGAAAAAGTGCTTAATTCTGAGTATTTGAAATCTACGGGGATTGTTAGATTTAAAGGTACCCAAGAATTTCGGGACATGAAACTCTTGCAAGACATCTGCCGAAAAAGCATTTAAACGACTAGAAGATAAAATGCAAGAGAGGATTACAAGTTTTTTTTAAGCAAGCAATGAGGTAAAATAGCGGCCATTTTGATAGCTTAAGGAGAACAAGGAGAACAAGGAGCTGAAACAACTAAACAAATTTTCCACAATAAAATGATGAAAACTACAATCTCGTCCACTCTCGTCACCTCAATCTCGCTCACATAATTGCACTGTTACCAATGATATTAGTCTCGCTGCCGGTGCCGGTCCCGCGTCGAGACCGGCAGCGAAAATTATCTCGAGTATCGTGAAGTATGAATTATTTCAGATTTTTTGGCTTGCAAACTTGCTTGCAAAAGTAAAAAAAATATTTGTTCAATTTTAAAGGCAAGCCCTTTCAAATGAAACCCCGCACGATACATTAACAAAAAAAACCTTTCCAGCCCCCCCCCCCCCCCTCCCCATACTTCATTAAAAAACAATACTTTTGAAATTTTTTCACCGCAGATACATAGATTTCAAGTCGATAGAAATTCTGTTTTACTGAGAAGATTAGCCGTGACATACCGGCAGAAAGACAGACAGACACCGAAATCTCACCATAAGGGGTCGTTCAAGTATTTATTACGTAACGCAGTTTTTGAAGATTTCTGACCCCCGTCTCCCTTGTAATAGTGATGCGTAATGCGTTGCTTGACCCCCTCTCCCCCTATAACGCACCGTAACTTTTCAGAAGACCCTCCTCCTAACTGCGTTATGTAATACTTGAACGGTCCCTAAGGGTTATTTTTATCTTTTTTGTACGGAACACTAAAAGTAGTGTTTTTCAGAAGAACAAGGGCTGCATGACCAGTGAGTGGTAAAAACAACTGGTCACTATAACGGTCCCGTCCGATACCGGGGCAGGGTAGACTGTACAAGTCATGTTCAGTCCTCTTCCGGACATACTGTTGGCCGCAATATTTCAGAAATTAAACAAAAAAGCAAAGCAAGAATAGATAGTGATATTATTGTTTGACAGAAAAATATTCATGTCTTTGGCTGGATTGCATAGTGCATTATCCTACTGGAAGGTCCGCTCTGTTTCGCTATGTCCTGCCGTTATGATATAGGAAAGCAATAGTACCGCTTACACATCATTCCTCCAGGCGCGTGTTTCAACCTTGCTTGGATACACGAAGGCCTCCTAGGGAAAAAATCATCGTCGTTAGGGTCAGGATACGGTACGTCTAAAGCAAAGTAAATATCTCAATGTTTAGATGAATACGCTAAACAAGCAAAAGCTATCATTCAAAGGACCCACCTTACTCCAGTCATTCACTGCGAAGTGTGGATGAGCCCTAGCGAAAGTTACTATCTAGTGCCATTTCAAATTCTTTCTACTAAAGATTTACCGCAAGGATCTATAGTAGCTACCTTGCTATTTAATTTCATTATCTTGAAGAATTTTGTTCACGTTCCCTTTTCGACAATCTGGTCGTGTGGTCCTTTCGTGTCAATTTCCGAAGAAAGTGCTTTACGCACTTTATGCAGCAAATGAAAGTAATTTTTAGGAGTTTAAAAAGATAAATAGCAAGCTAGCGACTATAGATCCTTGCAGTAAATCTACAGTAGAAAGAATTAAAAATAGCACTAGAAGTAAAACAGAAAAGAGAGACAATCGAAAAAATACCGTCTATTTTAAGAAGAATATTAGGGAGGAGCGGAACTTAGTTTCGAATTGGTGGTTTTAGCGATACTATATTATGTCACAAAGGTTTCTTTGAGTCAATGTAATAGAAAACCCTTGTGGTGCATAGACGGCAGAAGAGTTACACGCTTAATTGATTTCCTGCCAAATTATGCTGTAGCATCATATAATAGGACATTATATATTAAAGTTATAAAAAAAAAGTGGAATCCCCAATAATCTTTTAGCGTAATCTGGGTGAGCGTCGATTGAGTTTGGACCTACTGCTCTCGGTATGCAAGACCAGCACTTTTTCACGTAATATTGAGCAAAAATCAATGATATGGCCAGAAGATCAGAAAGAAAATATTGTTTGTCGTAAAATTCAGTTGTAAAAATTCAGCCTCAAACTATAATTTTTCTTGTTCTATGTACTTCTCGTTTACAGTCTATATGTATGTTTGTAATCACTCTCTTCTGAATCACCCTGTATATTCATAATATATCAACCTTAAAAAATATGACACAATATTATTCCATCAAGTGTTCTCGTTCTAGTCTATCTGCAGAATTAGGAAGAATTAGTAATGCATTTAAGTGCAAAGTGCAACAATAGCATGCAATTTGTGCCTTAGCAATTGCTACTAATCAGTTTCAGTTTAGCATAGAACTTGAACCCTTAAAACGGACTGTCGACTGTTATCAATGTCAATGACATACATATCATCTTAAAATGATATACAGCATCCCATCAATTTCCTAATGATCGCTTGACATTGCGACTTCGGGACTTAAGAGACAAAAATGTACGCAAACATTTGCACAGACGATAAGAAGATGCCATTTAAGTTCGTTGGGTGATAAATTTTGCTCTTTCATTTTTGATGAAACATGTCATTAGCGCAAATGTACTTAAGAAAAATAAATTTATTTTCAGAAATTCTCGGAGTTTCTTTTAATAAATATTTAGAGCAATGCATGCTCATTCACGATATACATTGCACAGCGTATTGATGAAATTTACAAGCAAGAATGATAAAGTTTTAATTTTGTTAAGTAATTCAAATCCTTGCTAACTTTATCGTCTAACCTGTTTCAAAAGTAGATTAAAGGACTTAAGCAAAGTGCAATATCGGTATATTAATAAAGTTAGGCTCAATTAAAAGTTTTAAATCGGCTTAGAACGTTTAAAATTGTAAGCCCGACTTAAATCGTTTTAAAAGTGAAGTAGATGTCAATTGCATTCCCTCACGAGCAGTCAAAATTTTATAAATCTTATTTGAGGTGTACACAAGATCGCAACAAGCGTCAAGTATGACTTAATCGCAAGCTCTTCTTAGAATCTAAAATTTACATTGAAGAAACCCCTTGAGACAAGGTCAAGACAGACTCGATTACTATCTCTAAGGCAGACTATTTTAAAACACATGCTCTTTAGGAGATAAGACCAAATTGGCCGAGCTTAGTCACCAATTACTAAGTCAACGCATTTTTAAATTCCAGCGCAAGTTGACCGCAGAATATTGAAGGAATTCCAGAAGGGATTGAATAGAATATCTGGGCAGTAGTGGGTTAAATTTTTATTTCCTAAGAAATTTAACACGCTCGTAAACGAAAACAAAGAAATCTGTTTAAAGCAAATAAGCGAAGATAGCGAAGAGAGTATGGAGTGCAAGTGAATATTGCAGCCAGGATCTAACGCTAGCATATTCAGTAATTTATTCCTTAAAACAAGCCCTTTAAATGCTAGTTTTCTGTGTAGAGCAAAACTGTGACATCACCAAAAAACCTTCAAATATTCTTGTGATGTGCTTACCCACAGTAAAAATGTAGACGAAGTTATGTCCATCACAATAAAAGTTTTGTTTTTAAGATACTGAATTTTCGAGGTCTTAACGCATTCAGCTCTTGTCACTATTTTTGGATTTGGGTGCTTTTTTGTGACAGGAGCTAAAGGCACTATCCCAAAACTGGACGACGTGAAGAGTTGCGCTATGATCCCACAATGGATTAAAGAAGCCAGAAATATTATTAGTAATGTTATAATAGAAAACCCCAAAAAAGTTATAGTTAAATATTTATTAATTTTTTTTTGTAATTAGATCGATTAAAGTTTCTTAATTACAACTAAAACAAGGATTAAATCCTTTAAAAAAAACCTTCAATCTGGCAACCCTTTCTTATAATCTTTCAAAATATAAAATAATTATTTTCCGATAGCAGCGCCACTTAAATTTCGTTTTCGTAATTAAACCGACAGAAAGAAGAAAGCAATTTTCAATTCTTATGACATTTTAATCAAATAATTAATAATTGTGTGTAAATTGAATTATTCAAAAAAATGTAGAAATTAAAATTTTGTTAAAATTTTTTCCGAAGAGACACTTTCAACGTTTCCTGCATTACGTAAGTAGTTTTGACTTTTCAGTTGTAAGTTTTATTGATATGAAGGTTAGGTTATGGTGGCCGAATACGAGATCGTCAGGGCGCGCTACCTGTTTTTAGGTTAAGGTTTTCCGTGTCAGAATATTTCTTATGTTGCTCTTAAAAGCTTGACCGTCTAAATACTTAAAGAATTAATTATCTCACAGTTTGTTTGTGTAAGCCAGGTGTTCGATTTTATCGGGCTCCAGGTAGTGCCTGCACAGATCGGTTCTCGAGGCAGCAATTCGGAGCGCGCATGTACATCTGTGAGACAGCAGCTAATGTAGATTCCTACCAGAGTTCGGAACTAAGTCCAGAGTCTTTTAGTCATAGGTTTTTTCATGATTCTACTTGTTGCAGTCCCTTTCCATCTTCTGTTTGTCCAGTGAGGTGCTTGATTACCATCTTGCATTGGAGATAGTATTTGTTCTGCCTATGCAGCCTCTAACCACATTTTTGAGCGAGATTATCTGGCGCTTTATTGCCGGCGATGCACCTTTGTCACAGTACTCAGCAGTATTTCCTGTTCATGCTAAGCTTTTGCAATGCCCTTTTGTATATCCACAAATTCGGCTTGAGAAATGCTACAATCGCTGGGAGTTCTGTAGGATGAGTGAACATTCAGCTCTGGGTAGATGCCGTTTAAGAGCCATCTGTGTAGATTCAGCAGCGTTCGCAGGCTCCTATGCAGTTTTGCTAAGTCGTCGATGAAACGTGTCACTAGATAGGGACTAAAAAGCACACCTTTTTTAAAAAAAGTCACCAGATACAAAATAATACATTTTTTTCAAAATTGCTTCCAATGTAATATAAGAAATTTCTAAGTAACAAAAATGTTAATAATACTATACAATAAAAAACTGTATTTACTTAATTTACAAGCGTATTTAGCTTTAATTGGTGGCCATAAAGAACTTAAGTGCGTTTTGATTTGAACCACAACTGATCTCATGTAATTTCTTCCTTTCAATTTGTAAAAGGAAAGGGAAGAGAAACAGAGAACTATTAGAATGCGATAAAATTCTAATTTTATAGGCGATCCTCTTATCGTAAGCAACAGAAAATTAGTATCGTTAAAAGTTTCAGGGTCCCGCTGGAAAGTCATGAACTTTCACAGGAAATTGTTCGAGTTGTGTTACACATACGTTTAGCTTAGCAACAAAAGCATTAAATGGGCCCGCTTGAATGTGTGGTGTAACACTGGTTGTAACTGAATTAAGTCGTAGCCCAGCAAATATGTACAAAAACATTCAAAAACAATGAGAAGTGCCATTAACGTATTAACGTTAAAAAGTCGGAGAATATTTGGTGTCATCAGAAGAGGTTCAAAATCACAGTGTCACTAGTCACTAGGAAGGTATTCGAAAACACCAGGTGACAAAGTCCCTGATTTGTCATCACTGCATTAACCAACTTTTAGACGTTTCTGGGAAAAAAAATTCTCTCACCAGGGAGGTGTTCGAAAACACCAGATTTTGGTGACAAAATCACTGAATTGGCATCACTGCTCCTATGTTTTAGATTCTTAGTCACCGTGAACTTCGTATTAAAATCTCTAATCTGTAGTATATAGTCGGTGGAAGTGGTGAGATTTTCTCCCGAGCTACTGTATCCGTACCTTCGCGTCCTGACAAATTTAATTCTTTACGATGCAGGCGCTTCTATGTGACAATTGCACATAGCTGATGGTTTCGTACTGAGCAGGCATGTGCTTCTCTTCCTATCCTAAAGAGCTTTCACATGTCTCCTTCTTTACTGATGCTGAGTGTCGCTTGTATCTCCTTCGGTAGTAGCTGCAACCAGAGTGTTTTTAGGAGGTCCTCAGGAACGCTGTTAGAAGCCAATCCGGGCGAGACTTATTATAATTCCAGTAATCGTCGTCCCTAAATTTCAAAAATATTTCTTGGTAGAAATTTGAAGCTTGAAGAAACTACAAAATGCTTTAGTTTTTTTCTTTTCTATGTAGCCAAAGCCCAGAAGACAACCCTATGATACATTAGCATAGCTATAGCCGGAAGGGAATAAGAGGAGGGGAATTTTAAATATAACTCATAGGGCAATAGGGTTGAAAGAAGTAAGTTGCGGTATGCGATCCTCAAAGGTTTTTAGTATTAACTTTCCGTATTTATGAAAGAATAGAGAGTGTTGTAGTTTAAAACCATATTTATAAAGTACTGTTAACGAAATAAAAAATTTTAAGACAAATTAGTATGATTACTATATATTGTAATCCAATTCGGTTAGCACCACTAACACCTCTCGTCAGATTTAAGCATTGCACAAGCAGAATAAAAGTGAACTTTGTTGCCTTATCGCATTTCACGTGCAAAACAATTTGATTAGTCTAGTGAATGTCTCCTATCGAATCTAATAGATACCGGGAATGGCAATTAAACTGCATCTGCAGGCACTTTGCGCCAATACGTCTATAACGAGCTCCATTCAATTTGCTTAATCAATCAATTATCACAGTCATAATTGTTTTGTACCTCCATCGAAGTTCACTTTAACCTCCAAGTCCTCTTTATCCGTGAGGCTCTCATATCACAGCACAAATTTAGCAATACAATATCCGACATGGGACGGATGTTTCTGTTTTTTCGTTTTGAGGATTATCTAAAAATTTGCCAAATTTAGATTCTCGTCCGCTAAATAAATAGGGGACATTACTGATAATTTCTTATATAATAAAAATATCAGAAGTTACCCAGGAAATATTTCGTAAGGTTAGCAAATTTTTCCTCTCACCCCAGTCCGGGCCATCGAAATTTTCAAAGCGATTGTACCAAATCTCCAAATGGTTGGCATTTCCTACATGAACAATACTAAAAATAAACAAGAAGTCGCGATAACAACGTTCACAAAGTTAAGTTGGCTCATGATAATGTCTGGGCAGATTATCATTATTTATACATTTTTTAGTGAACCCTGTCTATTAACATCTTCTGAGAACTCTGTATAACCCACGAGCCAGCCACAATGGGTCACTCATAACATGTACTCGCGATTGGAAGTCAAACTTAAGTCTTATTCCCATGAGATATAGCTTTCCCATTGACAATGATTTGTTCCTTTTTTTTTTTTGATTTATACTTTGTTATTCAATTGTTTGTTTATTTGTTAGGAAATTATAAAGCAAGTAGGACACGCCTGATTATCTGTCAACACTTTTTTTTTTACTCGCGGGTATTAAGTGCAATGGAAAAGTTTGAAACTTGAACTTAAACGAAAGGAGAAATCTTTGACAAATTTTGCATATTATTTTGTGTCAGGGAAGTTAGTTTTTGATTTAATTTATTTAAATGTACAAAAATGATAACGCATAAATCGAACAATTTTAATACACTTTAACTCAGGTACTACTAACCATTACGAGTTCATGCATTGGCTCGATTTATACCTTTTAAGAAGCAGCATGAACAGCTCCTAAATTTCTTAAGATTTGTTGACTTACTTTATTTTTATAATTTCAATCTATCCTGTCTATTTGTACGTCAAAGCCCTTCTAACTTCTCATTTATATACTCATTAGGATAACATTTGGTATACGCACTGTAACCGCCATTGTCACTGGGCAACAGGGTACCAAATGAGGGGTACCTCTAGTGAGCACTCTTTGAATATTAGATCTTTCCAAACTGGAGACGATGACCCTGCTTTTTAACATGAGGTCAATAAGTTATAAATAAGAGAATCGTCAAGTTCAAGCCTCCTTAAGGATGCCATTATCGCCTCTGACCTGATATTTTTAAAGGCACCCTCTATATCGAGGAAGGCTGCAAGTGAGTATTCTTTCTGCTGTAGCGAATTCTCTATGATTGTGTTAAGTTCGTGCAGGGCTGTCTCTATTGACTTACTTTAAGTGTAAGCATGTTGCGAGAGAGATAGCTTGGATGGATTGATTGTCTTTGTAATATATATATATATATATGTCTGAGAGTCTCTCCAGGGTTTTGAGCAGGAAGAAGGAGAGACTAATGGGCCTTAAATCGTTGGGCCTATAGTGTGAGGCTCTTCCTCTTATAGGAATAAGGATCACCTTCACCTTCGTCCATGAGAATGGAATATAGGTCCTCATAAATGACAGGCCTCATAAATGACAATAACCCGCAGAATGAGTATCTCGGAAGCTAATTGCAGTTCAGTGTCCGCTCGGAGTATCCGGCAACACCCGTTGTTGAGCACCCCGGAAAGTGCGTGTTGACTAGTAACTGCAGCGACTCAAGACTGGACACTTTTTGTTAAGAGGATTGGGGTGATCGGCATTGTTGAGAGGATTCTTCGCAATCGACTCGCTTCAGAAGTGCTTTCGATTTTATTACAGAATCCCTCCCACGAGGATCGTTTTATTTTCCTAATCAGTTTCTTAAACTTGTTGAGGCATTCTTTATAAGAAGTCCAGACATTATATAATTCAATAATAATTAACCTTTCTAGAAAAGGTCTTTTGGTAAATTGGTAATAAAGTACCTCAAGACCATACATTCGTATACAACAGAAAAGGAATCATCCAAATCAGTTCAAGCATTATGAAGTTAGCTTTCGTCTCTTCCTCTCCTCTACCCTATCCGAAAAATCATCGTCTAAACCGGTTTTACTTTATGATGTGGCGAGAGCCTAGGGGACAATCCTATAATACGTTAGCATGGCTTCGACCGAAAGGGAAATATGGCTAAGGGAAATGAGGGAACTTGAATACCATATTTTTGTGGTGTGTTCTACGCTCTAAGAAGTTAAATTCCGTTAGATGTCACTTCCAGAACTTCCGACTATTACCTGATTTTCATCATGGTTATGATAACCAGAGAAAATATGACTAGCACCAGTAATTATCGGAAGTTTCGTCTAATTTCGATTTTTGCATTTCTATTTAAAAACTGTACTTTAAATACAAGGTCATTCCAACAATGTTTGCTTGCTTAATTTCAATTTTAAATCAAATTTCGCTTTAAAATACACCCTTAATATTTTGGGGTAGATAAAAATTGAAAAAAAAGAACAGTCCTCAAACGACCTCAATTTATCAAGTGAGTGAAAATTTTATGTAAGAAAATTTCTTCGATTTTAAATTGGGTTGTTTACCACCCTCACTAATATCGATCAACATTTACCTCAAGAACTTTCTTTAGATTTTACTTGGTTTCTAAGGAGCTCGTAGGATTAATTCGCGGTCCCCGATTTTAATGAGACATCCCCAATCTTAAAGTAAATATATAACAAACAAAGAAGGCTCATAAGCTCAGAAGACTTCGGAATTTTCATTTGTTATTTAAGTACACCATGAAAAAATTTGTACTATAAATTTAGAATTTTTGTAGAGAGGTCAGGAACAACGTATAAATACCCTTAATTAATTATTTAAAAAATTCCCCTAATTATATCTAGTCAGTCAGCATGAACATATTTTTCTTCTGGGAATCAGTATTTATATTTATAAAGAAAATAGATTTGGAGCAATTAAAAGTGTGAATATACTGAAAATGGTATCACAAATACACTAGCGGCCGCTTTCAAAAGATTCTTTTCTGTTAGTCGACCAGCTAAAAAAATCCATGCACCATGGTGAAAATAGGAACTTCGACTACTTAGCGCCAAAATTAGGAGACCCTTCAATACAAGAATATCACAGGGGAGGAGTCTTATCACGTCTGTCTTGGTACATCTCTCTAAACAAAATCCTGAAATCCATCGCCAACAAAGACATTAAAACTATGACATAGTCTATCGGGAAAAAGGAAAGTTAGGTCAGTGATGTCATAAGCTCTACTCTGATAGACATACCAAAATGAGCAGAAGAATCTTCACAAGAAAATGTAAACTACCTGTTTGGAAACCACCACCAAAACTTAAACGTAGTGCACTCAAACTTTTCTCAGATGCCAAATTAAGTAGGAAGCGGAATATTGCAGAGGAGAAGAGGATGATGAATGAATTTTACGCATGCAAGAGAACCTTTGATAATATCTGGGAAATGAACCTTCTTATTTTACATTGGATGACCCTTTGTCTGATGTCATGCAGTTAACAAAGAATCTCACCTTAATTCTATTGTAAAGGAGCAAAGATTCGCTTGTTTGGGAACAATCAATACCAAAAGCTGGTTTCGAAGCAATTTTATACCTAAATACGCATCTTGCTGCGTTGAGACAGCGTCTTCTTGAACTGTTGGTCTGGTTAGACCTTGTTCATGTGTTGATTGCTAACTGATTGACAGACAATTTGGTAGGTCCTTTTATACCCAAAAACAGGCGTAACAGGTTACTATGTTATGTCATTTGGAAAAATTGCCAGGTGTTTTAGTAGCGTGAATTGCTACTTCAGTAGGGTTTCCTGATAGTCGCCACAGTGCTAAAATGGTCCTCTCATTTCAGATGGCCATGTATTTGCTTATTGAATTTATAACACTTAAAGAAATTTACTTGTATGTATTAGTTCGTCACCTACTCCATTTGAATTAACAGGCTTAATTTTCAGAATGCTCAAAATTAATTAATTCGATGAATTCCAGTAAAATTTTCTGGGCCATTTGAGAGTAGATATTCTAAACTGTGGATTGGGATAATTTTCCAGGCTGGAAATTGCGCATTGAATGAAAAATGACTCATCAACGAAACGCTTCCAGGAGATACAAAAATCGCTCCAGTTCCGTCAAATTGAGATACTTTCCAGCGAAACCTTTCAAACTAATTGCTTTTGGCGTCCTTTTTCTAATGAGACCCCTTTTATTTGATTTCGTAACAAAAATTTTTTTTCGCCAAAAAAATCATGGGCTATAGGCCAGTGATTTTTGTCGATTTTGAGTGAAATTTTTTTTGCAAAAATTTTGATGCCATTCGAAAGAGCATGTCAGAAAATGGTGATCTAGTTGGTTTTCCCGTTCCCTGGAGTCTGGAAACATGGAAAAAAATGACGAAAACCCGTTGCAATGGCCTCCTTTCCAGTAAATTTTCAGAATGCTTAAAATTAATTAATTCGATGAATTCCAGTGAAATTTCCAGGGCCATTTGAGAGTAGATATTCTAAACTGTGGATTGGGATAATTTTCCAGGTTGGAAATTGCGCATTGAATGAAAAATGACTCATCAACGAAACGCTTCCAGGAGATACAAAAATCGCTCCAGTTCCGTCAAATTGAGATACTTTCCAGCGAAACCTTTCAAACTAATTGCTTTTGGCGTCCTCTTTCGAATGAGACCCCTTTTATTTGATTTCGTAACAAAAATTTTTTTTCGCCAAAAAAATCATGGGCTATAGGCCAGTGATTTTTGTCGATTTTGAGTGAAATTTTTTTTGCAAAAATTTTGATGCCATTCGAAAGAGCATGTCAGAAAATGGTGATCTAGTTGGTTTTCCCGTTCCCTGGAGTCTGGAAACATGGAAAAAAATGACGAAAACCCGTTGCAATGGCCTCCTTTCCAGTAAATTTTCAGAATGCTTAAAATTAATTAATTCGATGAATTCCAGTGAAATTTCCAGGGCCATTTGAGAGTAGATATTCTAAACTGTGGATTGGGATAATTTTCCAGGCTGGAAATTGCGCATTGAATGAAAAATGACTCATCAACGAAACGCTTCCAGGAGATACAAAAATCGCTCCAGTTCCGTCAAATTGAGATATTTTCCAGCGAAACCTTTCAAACTAATTGCTTTTGGCGTCCTCTTTCGAATGAGACCCCTTTTATTTGATTTCGTAACAAAAATTTTTTTTCGCCAAAAAAATTATGGGCTATAGGCCAGTGATTTTTGTCGATTTTGAGTGAAATTTTTTTTGCAAAAATTTTGATGCCATTCGAAAGAGCATGTCAGAAAATGGTGATCTAGTTGGTTTTCCCGTTCCCTGGAGTCTGGAAACATGGAAAAAAATGACGAAAACCCGTTGCAATGGCCTCCTTTCCAGTAAATTTTCAGAATGCTTAAAATTAATTAATTCGATGAATTCCAGTGAAATTTCCAGGGCCATTTGAGAGTAGATATTCTAAACTGTGGATTGGGATAATTTTCCAGGTTGGAAATTGCGCATTGAATGAAAAATGACTCATCAACGAAACGCTTCCAGGAGATACAAAAATCGCTCCAGTTCCGTCAAATTGAGATACTTTCCAGCGAAACCTTTCAAACTAATTGCTTTTGGCGTCCTCTTTCGAATGAGACCCCTTTTATTTGATTTCGTAACAAAAATTTTTTTTCGCCAAAAAAATCATGGGCTATAGGCCAGTGATTTTTGTCGATTTTGAGTGAAATTTTTTTTGCAAAAATTTTGATGCCATTCGAAAGAGCATGTCAGAAAATGGTGGTCTAGTTGGTTTTCCCGTTCCCTGGAGCCTGGAAACATGGAAAAAATGACGAAAACCCGTTGCAATGGCCTCCTTTCCAGTAAATTTTCAGAATGCTTAAAATTAATTAATTCGATGAATTCCAGTGAAATTTCCAGGGCCATTTGAGAGTAGATATTCTAAACTGTGGATTGGGATAATTTTCCAGGCTGGAAATTGCGCATTGAATGAAAAATGACTCATCAACGAAACGCTTCCAGGAGATACAAAAATCGCTCCAGTTCCGTCAAATTGAGATATTTTCCAGCGAAACCTTTCAAACTAATTGCTTTTGGCGTCCTCTTTCGAATGAGACCCCTTTTATTTGATTTCGTAACAAAAATTTTTTTTCGCCAAAAAAATCATGGGCTATAGGCCAGTGATTTTTGTCGATTTTGAGTGAAATTTTTTTTGCAAAAATGTTGATGCCATTCGAAAGAGCATGTCAGAAAATGGTGATCTAGTTGGTTTTCCCGTTCCCTGGAGTCTGGAAACATGGAAAAAAATGACGAAAACCCGTTGCAATGGCCTCCTTTCCAGTAAATTTTCAGAATGCTTAAAATTAATTAATTCGATGAATTCCAGTGAAATTTCCAGGGCCATTTGAGAGTAGATATTCTAAACTGTGGATTGGGATAATTTTCCAGGCTGGAAATTGCGCATTGAATGAAAAATGACTCATCAACGAAACGCTTCCAGGAGATACAAAAATCGCTCCAGTTCCGTCAAATTGAGATATTTTCCAGCGAAACCTTTCAAACTAATTGCTTTTGGCGTCCTCTTTCGAATGAGACCCCTTTTATTTGATTTCGTAACAAAAATTTTTTTTCGCCAAAAAAATCATGGGCTATAGGCCAGTGATTTTTGTCGATTTTGAGTGAAATTTTTTTTGCAAAAATTTTGATGCCATTCGAAAGAGCATGTCAGAAAATGGTGGTCTAGTTGGTTTTCCCGTTCCCTGGAGCCTGGAAACATGGAAAAAATGACGAAAACCCGTTGCAATGGCCTCCTTTCCAGTAAATTTTCAGAATGCTCAAAATTAATTAATTCGATGAATTCCAGTGAAATTTCCAGGGCCATTTGAGAGTAGATATTCTAAACTGTGGATTGGGATAATTTTCCAGGTTGGAAATTGCGCATTGAATGAAAAATGACTCATCAACGAAACGCTTCCAGGAGATACAAAAATCGCTCCAGTTCCGTCAAATTGAGATACTTTCCAGCGAAACCTTTCAAACTAATTGCTTTTGGCGTCCTCTTTCGAATGAGACCCCTTTTATTTGATTTCGTAACAAAAATTTTTTTTCGCCAAAAAAATCATGGGCTATAGGCCAGTGATTTTTGTCGATTTTGAGTGAAATTTTTTTTGCAAAAATTTTGATGCCATTCGAAAGAGCATGTCAGAAAATGGTGGTCTAGTTGGTTTTCCCGTTCCCTGGAGCCTGGAAACATGGAAAAAATGACGAAAACCCGTTGCAATGGCCTCCTTTCCAGTAAATTTTCAGAATGCTCAAAATTAATTAATTCGATGAATTCCAGTGAAATTTCCAGGGCCATTTGAGAGTAGATATTCTAAACTGTGGATTGGGATAATTTTCCAGGCTGGAAATTGCGCATTGAATGAAAAATGACTCATCAACGAAACGCTTCCAGGAGATACAAAAATCGCTCCAGTTCCGTCAAATTGAGATATTTTCCAGCGAAACCTTTCAAACTAATTGCTTTTGGCGTCCTCTTTCGAATGAGACCCCTTTTATTTGATTTCGTAACAAAAATTTTTTTTCGCCAAAAAAATCATGGGCTATAGGCCAGTGATTTTTGTCGATTTTGAGTGAAATTTTTTTTGCAAAAATTTTGATGCCATTCGAAAGAGCATGTCAGAAAATGGTGGTCTAATTGGTTTTCCCGTTCCCTGGAGCCTGGAAACATGGAAAAAATGACGAAAACCCGTTGCAATGGCCTCCTTTCCAGTAAATTTTCAGAATGCTCAAAATTAATTAATTCGATGAATTCCAGTGAAATTTCCAGGGCCATTTGAGAGTAGATATTCTAAACTGTGGATTGGGATAATTTTCCAGGCTGGAAATTGCGCATTGAATGAAAAATGACTCATCAACGAAACGCTTCCAGGAGATACAAAAATCGCTCCAGTTCCGTCAAATTGAGATACTTTCCGGCGAAACCTTTCAAACTAATTGCTTTTGGCGTCCTCTTTCGAATGAGACCCCTTTTATTTGATTTCGTAACAAAAATTTTTTTTCGCCAAAAAAATCATGGGCTATAGGCCAGTGATTTTTGTCGATTTTGAGTGAAATTTTTTTTGCAAAAATTTTGATGCCATTCGAAAGAGCATGTCAGAAAATGGTGGTCTAGTTGGTTTTCCCGTTCCCTGGAGCCTGGAAACATGGAAAAAATGACGAAAACCCGTTGCAATGGCCTCCTTTCCAGTAAATTTTCAGAATGCTCAAAATTAATTAATTCGATGAATTCCAGTGAAATTTCCAGGGCCATTTGAGAGTAGATATTCTAAACTGTGGATTGGGATAATTTTCCAGGCTGGAAATTGCGCATTGAATGAAAAATGACTCATCAACGAAACGCTTCCAGGAGATACAAAAAACGCTCCAGTTCCGTCAAATTGAGATATTTTCCAGCGAAACCTTTCAAACTAATTGCTTTTGGCGTCCTCTTTCGAATGAGACCCCTTTTATTTGATTTCGTAACAAAAATTTTTTTTCGCCAAAAAAATCATGGGCTATAGGCCAGTGATTTTTGTCGATTTTGAGTGAAATTTTTTTTGCAAAAATTTTGATGCCATTCGAAAGAGCATGTCAGAAAATGGTGGTCTAGTTGGTTTTCCCGTTCCCTGGAGCCTGGAAACATGGAAAAAATGACGAAAACCCGTTGCAATGGCCTCCTTTCCAGTAAATTTTCAGAATGCTCAAAATTAATTAATTCGATGAATTCCAGTGAAATTTCCAGGGCCATTTGAGAGTAGATATTCTAAACTGTGGATTGGGATAATTTTCCAGGCTGGAAATTGCGCATTGAATGAAAAATGACTCATCAACGAAACGCTTCCAGGAGATACAAAAATCGCTCCAGTTCCGTCAAATTGAGATACTTTCCGGCGAAACCTTTCAAACTAATTGCTTTTGGCGTCCTCTTTCGAATGAGACCCCTTTTATTTGATTTCGTAAAAAAAATTTTTTTTCGCCAAAAAAATCATGGGCTATAGGCCAGTGATTTTTGTCGATTTTGAGTGAAATTTTTTTTGCAAAAATTTTGATGCCATTCGAAAGAGCATGTCAGAAAATGGTGGTCTAGTTGGTTTTCCCGTTCCCTGGAGCCTGGAAACATGGAAAAAATGACGAAAACCCGTTGCAATGGCCTCCTTTCCAGTAAATTTTCAGAATGCTCAAAATTAATTAATTCGATGAATTCCAGTGAAATTTCCAGGGCCATTTGAGAGTAGATATTCTAAACTGTGGATTGGGATAATTTTCCAGGCTGGAAATTGCGCATTGAATGAAAAATGACTCATCAACGAAACGCTTCCAGGAGATACAAAAATCGCTCCAGTTCCGTCAAATTGAGATACTTTCCGGCGAAACCTTTCAAACTAATTGCTTTTGGCGTCCTCTTTCGAATGAGACCCCTTTTATTTGATTTCGTAACAAAAATTTTTTTTCGCCAAAAAAATCATGGGCTATAGGCCAGTGATTTTTGTCGATTTTGAGTGAAATTTTTTTTGCAAAAATTTTGATGCCATTCGAAAGAGCATGTCAGAAAATGGTGGTCTAGTTGGTTTTCCCGTTCCCTGGAGCCTGGAAACATGGAAAAAATGACGAAAACCCGTTGCAATGGCCTCCTTTCCAGTAAATTTTCAGAATGCTCAAAATTAATTAATTCGATGAATTCCAGTGAAATTTCCAGGGCCATTTGAGAGTAGATATTCTAAACTGTGGATTGGGATAATTTTCCAGGCTGGAAATTGCGCATTGAATGAAAAATGACTCATCAACGAAACGCTTCCAGGAGATACAAAAATCGCTCCAGTTCCGTCAAATTGAGATACTTTCCGGCGAAACCTTTCAAACTAATTGCTTTTGGCGTCCTCTTTCGAATGAGACCCCTTTTATTTGATTTCGTAACAAAAATTTTTTTTCGCCAAAAAAATCATGGGCTATAGGCCAGTGATTTTTGTCGATTTTGAGTGAAATTTTTTTTGCAAAAATTTTGATGCCATTCGAAAGAGCATGTCAGAAAATGGTGGTCTAGTTGGTTTTCCCGTTCCCTGGAGCCTGGAAACATGGAAAAAATGACGAAAACCCGTTGCAATGGCCTCCTTTCCAGTAAATTTTCAGAATGCTCAAAATTAATTAATTCGATGAATTCCAGTGAAATTTCCAGGGCCATTTGAGAGTAGATATTCTAAACTGTGGATTGGGATAATTTTCCAGGCTGGAAATTGCGCATTGAATGAAAAATGACTCATCAACGAAACGCTTCCAGGAGATACAAAAAACGCTCCAGTTCCGTCAAATTGAGATATTTTCCAGCGAAACCTTTCAAACTAATTGCTTTTGGCGTCCTCTTTCGAATGAGACCCCTTTTATTTGATTTCGTAACAAAAATTTTTTTTCGCCAAAAAAATCATGGGCTATAGGCCAGTGATTTTTGTCGATTTTGAGTGAAATTTTTTTTGCAAAAATTTTGATGCCATTCGAAAGAGCATGTCAGAAAATGGTGGTCTAGTTGGTTTTCCCGTTCCCTGGAGCCTGGAAACATGGAAAAAATGACGAAAACCCGTTGCAATGGCCTCCTTTCCAGTAAATTTTCAGAATGCTCAAAATTAATTAATTCGATGAATTCCAGTGAAATTTCCAGGGCCATTTGAGAGTAGATATTCTAAACTGTGGATTGGGATAATTTTCCAGGCTGGAAATTGCGCATTGAATGAAAAATGACTCATCAACGAAACGCTTCCAGGAGATACAAAAATCGCTCCAGTTCCGTCAAATTGAGATACTTTCCGGCGAAACCTTTCAAACTAATTGCTTTTGGCGTCCTCTTTCGAATGAGACCCCTTTTATTTGATTTCGTAACAAAAATTTTTTTTCGCCAAAAAAATCATGGGCTATAGGCCAGTGATTTTTGTCGATTTTGAGTGAAATTTTTTTTGCAAAAATTTTGATGCCATTCGAAAGAGCATGTCAGAAAATGGTGGTCTAGTTGGTTTTCCCGTTCCCTGGAGCCTGGAAACATGGAAAAAATGACGAAAACCCGTTGCAATGGCCTCCTTTCCAGTAAATTTTCAGAATGCTCAAAATTAATTAATTCGATGAATTCCAGTGAAATTTCCAGGGCCATTTGAGAGTAGATATTCTAAACTGTGGATTGGGATAATTTTCCAGGCTGGAAATTGCGCATTGAATGAAAAATGACTCATCAACGAAACGCTTCCAGGAGATACAAAAAACGCTCCAGTTCCGTCAAATTGAGATATTTTCCAGCGAAACCTTTCAAACTAATTGCTTTTGGCGTCCTCTTTCGAATGAGACCCCTTTTATTTGATTTCGTAACAAAAATTTTTTTTCGCCAAAAAAATCATGGGCTATAGGCCAGTGATTTTTGTCGATTTTGAGTGAAATTTTTTTTGCAAAAATTTTGATGCCATTCGAAAGAGCATGTCAGAAAATGGTGGTCTAGTTGGTTTTCCCGTTCCCTGGAGCCTGGAAACATGGAAAAAATGACGAAAACCCGTTGCAATGGCCTCCTTTCCAGTAAATTTTCAGAATGCTCAAAATTAATTAATTCGATGAATTCCAGTGAAATTTCCAGGGCCATTTGAGAGTAGATATTCTAAACTGTGGATTGGGATAATTTTCCAGGCTGGAAATTGCGCATTGAATGAAAAATGACTCATCAACGAAACGCTTCCAGGAGATACAAAAATCGCTCCAGTTCCGTCAAATTGAGATACTTTCCGGCGAAACCTTTCAAACTAATTGCTTTTGGCGTCCTCTTTCGAATGAGACCCCTTTTATTTGATTTCGTAACAAAAATTTTTTTTCGCCAAAAAAATCATGGGCTATAGGCCAGTGATTTTTGTCGATTTTGAGTGAAATTTTTTTTGCAAAAATTTTGATGCCATTCGAAAGAGCATGTCAGAAAATGGTGGTCTAGTTGGTTTTCCCGTTCCCTGGAGCCTGGAAACATGGAAAAAATGACGAAAACCCGTTGCAATGGCCTCCTTTCCAGTAAATTTTCAGAATGCTCAAAATTAATTAATTCGATGAATTCCAGTGAAATTTCCAGGGCCATTTGAGAGTAGATATTCTAAACTGTGGATTGGGATAATTTTCCAGGCTGGAAATTGCGCATTGAATGAAAAATGACTCATCAACGAAACGCTTCCAGGAGATACAAAAAACGCTCCAGTTCCGTCAAATTGAGATATTTTCCAGCGAAACCTTTCAAACTAATTGCTTTTGGCGTCCTCTTTCGAATGAGACCCCTTTTATTTGATTTCGTAACAAAAATTTTTTTTCGCCAAAAAAATCATGGGCTATAGGCCAGTGATTTTTGTCGATTTTGAGTGAAATTTTTTTTGCAAAAATTTTGATGCCATTCGAAAGAGCATGTCAGAAAATGGTGGTCTAGTTGGTTTTCCCGTTCCCTGGAGCCTGGAAACATGGAAAAAATGACGAAAACCCGTTGCAATGGCCTCCTTTCCAGTAAATTTTCAGAATGCTCAAAATTAATTAATTCGATGAATTCCAGTGAAATTTCCAGGGCCATTTGAGAGTAGATATTCTAAACTGTGGATTGGGATAATTTTCCAGGCTGGAAATTGCGCATTGAATGAAAAATGACTCATCAACGAAACGCTTCCAGGAGATACAAAAAACGCTCCAGTTCCGTCAAATTGAGATATTTTCCAGCGAAACCTTTCAAACTAATTGCTTTTGGCGTCCTCTTTCGAATGAGACCCCTTTTATTTGATTTCGTAACAAAAATTTTTTTTCGCCAAAAAAATCATGGGCTATAGGCCAGTGATTTTTGTCGATTTTGAGTGAAATTTTTTTTGCAAAAATTTTGATGCCATTCGAAAGAGCATGTCAGAAAATGGTGGTCTAGTTGGTTTTCCCGTTCCCTGGAGCCTGGAAACATGGAAAAAATGACGAAAACCCGTTGCAATGGCCTCCTTTCCAGTAAATTTTCAGAATGCTCAAAATTAATTAATTCGATGAATTCCAGTGAAATTTCCAGGGCCATTTGAGAGTAGATATTCTAAACTGTGGATTGGGATAATTTTCCAGGCTGGAAATTGCGCATTGAATGAAAAATGACTCATCAACGAAACGCTTCCAGGAGATACAAAAATCGCTCCAGTTCCGTCAAATTGAGATACTTTCCGGCGAAACCTTTCAAACTAATTGCTTTTGGCGTCCTCTTTCGAATGAGACCCCTTTTATTTGATTTCGTAACAAAAATTTTTTTTCGCCAAAAAAATCATGGGCTATAGGCCAGTGATTTTTGTCGATTTTGAGTGAAATTTTTTTTGCAAAAATTTTGATGCCATTCGAAAGAGCATGTCAGAAAATGGTGGTCTAGTTGGTTTTCCCGTTCCCTGGAGCCTGGAAACATGGAAAAAATGACGAAAACCCGTTGCAATGGCCTCCTTTCCAGTAAATTTTCAGAATGCTCAAAATTAATTAATTCGATGAATTCCAGTGAAATTTCCAGGGCCATTTGAGAGTAGATATTCTAAACTGTGGATTGGGATAATTTTCCAGGCTGGAAATTGCGCATTGAATGAAAAATGACTCATCAACGAAACGCTTCCAGGAGATACAAAAATCGCTCCAGTTCCGTCAAATTGAGATACTTTCCGGCGAAACCTTTCAAACTAATTGCTTTTGGCGTCCTCTTTCGAATGAGACCCCTTTTATTTGATTTCGTAACAAAAATTTTTTTTCGCCAAAAAAATCATGGGCTATAGGCCAGTGATTTTTGTCGATTTTGAGTGAAATTTTTTTTGCAAAAATTTTGATGCCATTCGAAAGAGCATGTCAGAAAATGGTGGTCTAGTTGGTTTTCCCGTTCCCTGGAGCCTGGAAACATGGAAAAAATTACGAAAACCCGTTGCAATGGCCTCCTTTCCAGTAAATTTTCAGAATGCTCAAAATTAATTAATTCGATGAATTCCAGTGAAATTTCCAGGGCCATTTGAGAGTAGATATTCTAAACTGTGGATTGGGATAATTTTCCAGGCTGGAAATTGCGCATTGAATGAAAAATGACTCATCAACGAAACGCTTCCAGGAGATACAAAAAACGCTCCAGTTCCGTCAAATTGAGATATTTTCCAGCGAAACCTTTCAAACTAATTGCTTTTGGCGTCCTCTTTCGAATGAGACCCCTTTTATTTGATTTCGTAACAAAAATTTTTTTTCGCCAAAAAAATCATGGGCTATAGGCCAGTGATTTTTGTCGATTTTGAGTGAAATTTTTTTTGCAAAAATTTTGATGCCATTCGAAAGAGCATGTCAGAAAATGGTGGTCTAGTTGGTTTTCCCGTTCCCTGGAGCCTGGAAACATGGAAAAAATGACGAAAACCCGTTGCAATGGCCTCCTTTCCAGTAAATTTTCAGAATGCTCAAAATTAATTAATTCGATGAATTCCAGTGAAATTTCCAGGGCCATTTGAGAGTAGATATTCTAAACTGTGGATTGGGATAATTTTCCAGGCTGGAAATTGCGCATTGAATGAAAAATGACTCATCAACGAAACGCTTCCAGGAGATACAAAAATCGCTCCAGTTCCGTCAAATTGAGATACTTTCCGGCGAAACCTTTCAAACTAATTGCTTTTGGCGTCCTCTTTCGAATGAGACCCCTTTTATTTGATTTCGTAACAAAAATTTTTTTTCGCCAAAAAAATCATGGGCTATAGGCCAGTGATTTTTGTCGATTTTGAGTGAAATTTTTTTTGCAAAAATTTTGATGCCATTCGAAAGAGCATGTCAGAAAATGGTGGTCTAGTTGGTTTTCCCGTTCCCTGGAGCCTGGAAACATGGAAAAAATGACGAAAACCCGTTGCAATGGCCTCCTTTCCAGTAAATTTTCAGAATGCTCAAAATTAATTAATTCGATGAATTCCAGTGAAATTTCCAGGGCCATTTGAGAGTAGATATTCTAAACTGTGGATTGGGATAATTTTCCAGGCTGGAAATTGCGCATTGAATGAAAAATGACTCATCAACGAAACGCTTCCAGGAGATACAAAAAACGCTCCAGTTCCGTCAAATTGAGATATTTTCCAGCGAAACCTTTCAAACTAATTGCTTTTGGCGTCCTCTTTCGAATGAGACCCCTTTTATTTGATTTCGTAACAAAAATTTTTTTTCGCCAAAAAAATCATGGGCTATAGGCCAGTGATTTTTGTCGATTTTGAGTGAAATTTTTTTGCAAAAATGTTGATGCCGTTCGAAAGAGCATGTCAGAAAATGGTGGTCTAGTTGGTTTTCCCGTTCCCTGGAGCCTGGAAACATGGAAAAAAATGACGAAAACCCGTTGCAATGGCCTCCTTTCCAGTAAATTTTCAGAATGCTCAAAATTAATTAATTCGATGAATTCCAGTAAAATTTCCAGGGCCATTTGAGAGTAGATATTCTAAACTGTGGATTGGGATAATTTTCCAGGCTGGAACTTGCGCATTGAATGAAAAATGACTCATCAACGAAACGCTTCCAGGAGATACAAAAATCGCTCCAGTTCCGTCAAATTGAGATACTTTCCAGCGAAACCTTTAAAACTAATTGCTTTTGGCGTCCTCTTTCGAATGAGACCCCTTTTATTTGATTTCGTAACAAAAATTTTTTTTCGCCAAAAATATCATGGGCTATAGGCCAGTGATTTTTGTCGATTTTGAGTGAAATTTTTTTTGCAAACATTTTGATGCCATTTGAAAGAGCATGTCAGAAAATGGTGGTCTAGTTGGTTTTCCCGTTCCCTGGGGCCTGGAAACATGGAAAAAATGACGAAAACCCGTTGCAATGGCCTCCTTTCCAGTAAATTTTCAGAATGCTCAAAATTAATTAATTCGATGAATTCCAGTGAAATTTCCAGGGCCATTTGAGAGTAGATATTCTAAACTGTGGATTGGGATAATTTTCCAGGCTGGAAATTGCGCATTGAATGAAAAATGACTCATCAACGAAACGCTTCCAGGAGATACAAAAATCGCTCCAGTTCCGTCAAATTGAGATATTTTCCAGCGAAACCTTTCAAACTAATTGCTTTTGGCGTCCTCTTTCGAATGAGACCCCTTTTATTTGATTTCGTAACAAAAATTTTTTTTCGCCAAAAAAATCATGGGCTATAGGCCAGTGATTTTTGTCGATTTTGAGTGAAATTTTTTTTGCAAAAATTTTGATGCCATTCGAAAGAGCATGTCAGAAAATGGTGGTCTAGTTGGTTTTCCCGTTCCCTGGAGCCTGGAAACATGGAAAAAATGACGAAAACCCGTTGCAATGGCCTCCTTTCCAGTAAATTTTCAGAATGCTCAAAATTAATTAATTCGATGAATTCCAGTAAAATTTCCAGGGCCATTTGAGAGTAGATATTCTAAACTGTGGATTGGGATAATTTTCCAGGCTGGAACTTGCGCATTGAATGAAAAATGACTCATCAACGAAACGCTTCCAGGAGATACAAAAATCGCTCCAGTTCCGTCAAATTGAGATACTTTCCAGCGAAACCTTTAAAACTAATTGCTTTTGGCGTCCTCTTTCGAATGAGACCCCTTTTATTTGATTTCGTAACAAAAATTTTTTTTCGCCAAAAATATCATGGGCTATAGGCCAGTGATTTTTGTCGATTTTGAGTGAAATTTTTTTTGCAAACATTTTGATGCCATTTGAAAGAGCATGTCAGAAAATGGTGGTCTAGTTGGTTTTCCCGTTCCCTGGAGCCTGGAAACATGGAAAAAATGATGAAAAACGGAATTATCTCGAAAAATCCACATCGGATCAAAAAAATTTAAAATTTAAATTTGTTCGTCTCGGAGGCGGACATCCAATGATACCAAACTCGACCCCCTACTTCCACCTCCTAGAGGGCGGTCGGTAGGGGATAAAAAAAACTTAAATAGGAACGCCTATCTTTTATTGCAGATTCGTATTCTTTGCATAAACGTGAACAACTTTTGTCTCCAAAATTTTTTTTAAAACGGCAATTTTTTGAGATTTTTGAGGAAAAAAATTGAAAATTTTGGAACTTTAAAGATATTTTACTCAAAAATGGTTAGGTTTACAGAAAAATTTGAACAAGTAAAAGTGCTTAGATTTGTACAGGGAATCTGACCACACTTCGTAAGAATTTTTTGTTTTTTAGAAAATTTTGGATAAAAATATTTTTTTTAGAAAATTTAGCTTAAAAAAATTTGCAAAAAGTTTGGTCAGATTCCCTGAAAAAATCTAAGCACATCTGCTCGCAGTTTTTCTGTAAACCTAAAAATTTTCGAGTAAAATATCTTTAAAGTTCCAAAATTTTCAATTTTTTCCCTCAAAAATCTCGAAAAATTTACGTTTTCAAAAAACAAAAGTTGTTCACGTTTATGCAAAGAATACTAATCTGCAATAAAAAAATAGTCCTTCCTATTTAAATTTTTTATCCGCTTAAATTTGGACCCCATTTTTTTGCATTTTCAAAATAACGTTTTATAAAATGAACTTTTAAGCCCTGCCTTCACTTCTGTCTAAATTGAAAAATTATCTTGAACCTTTGATACCGTAAAGAGTGTTTTTAACATGTTAAAAATTTATTAAGTATATTTTTCCATCGTTACAACCTTGCATAATTTGTTTATTGTTACTTAATCAAAAAAAAACATTAAAACTATCTCATTAGATCCCGGAAGTTTATCGCTATCGCTGTGTAAATTACATCGTTAGACGTAGTAAGTAACTAAAATTCTCAACCATTGACGAATTATCGTACAGTGAACATGTAATACGTCACAGTTTTTGATCATTATACAATAGAACTGTATATGTGTAAATACATAGTTTTAATGCAAGAATTATTTTTCGATTAACTTAAATTTACTTACAAACATCATAACCACGTAGTCAGAAAATAATTTTCTGTTTTTATTGCTCCTTTCCCACCAATCCAGACTTGGTGTAGTAAAAATGAACACCAAACAAAGTGTTATCGGACATGAGATAATCTCTTGGATGCTTTTTTGATGCCCTTTACTTGGAATTGATGAAAAACTTATTATATCACGGTGATAACCTTTCAGTTGAAAATTTGCTAATTTGTTATAAAGATTTACGTAACAAAGATGGATTTACAGAATCATCGTTTTTACTAAATACTTAATTGAGTTTGAGGGTCAAAGATGCTTTCCTGTGTTGTAGGAGTATTTATCGTTACAGCAACGTAAAATATTCTAAAAGTTGAATACAATCCTACTCCAGTTTTTCAATTTTATTCACTTCTCGCTTAGCGCACGAATATTTTGACCGCAAATAAATGTAATAATCGTTTACACTAGGAATTTTATTCACTCTACTGAAATAAGGGAAATATTCTGCATGTGCTTGGAACTTTTTCTCCATTGATACGAAATTTCAGGAATTAACTTCACTAGTGAATCAGGAAGGTTTACATTACCTTTTTGAATGAATATCTTACTTGAATAAAAAGTCAAGCGGTTGAATAATATTTATTCACTGTTCACGAAAAAATTCCCCCTTAGTTTCTAATTTTAAAACGGAATCCACTAACACACAGTAAGTTTAAAAAAATTTTTCTTTTCAGTTCCTTGAAAATTCGTCTATTTCTTAACTGGAGAAAAGGAACTTCATCTCTGCGGATGTTGCGATCTTGCGTTATCTAAATGCGATGCGAAGAAGGAGATTTGGATTTGTGAAATAAAAACAGTCGTGGAAATCTAAAATGTTGATGTCACTGGAGCTATCTGGGTGTCCCTACGAGCAAATTCATAAATTCTTAATTTGGCGATTCCTTTAATGACAGAGTTGTGGATTTTGAACATTGCCATCAATCGTGTCGACAACCTATCTGGCGAATTTGATGCTTTTCCAGCTCTTAAAGTGCTTGACCATATTCTACAATGAATCTGAACGAAAAGGTAACAAATCGAAAATTTAAAAAAAAAGCTCAAAACTAACAATTTGTTTGTTATATCAATGAAAATAGGGTCCAATGAATCCACATCCGAACCAGTCATCAGACAGCACTACCAGCAGAAGTTGCTAATATTCACTTGGACTAATTGGAGGCCAACAGTCACGTAATCGGACATTTGCAGACGGAGGCATACAAAATGTAAAGATTTGCGAGCACATTAAATACTTTCGTTATTAATTCAATTTTATTTTAGCCTATACAATCACCATATGCAAACTGAACGAAGAGTGCCGGCACATCCATTCAAAAACCGACGAAAGCTTCTTATTAGAAATGTCATAATTGTTTTGTACCGCAGATTTCAATAAAAGTCTTTTTAACTGGATTTACTGAGCCAAATTATTAACGTGAAGTTTTTCCTTATTTTTTCTATACCAAAATGTATGTCTTATATGAACGCAATTAAATTTTAAATAGCAAAAATTTTGTCGTTTTTAATTTATTATTTCCTGGTTGTAATTTCCGAAAAGTCACTAGCCACTGCATATTTAGTGTATTTATTTATATTACTACAGAGGGCTCTAATATCAACCAAAATTAAATTTTTTCGAAATTGATATGGGAAAATTTCTTTCGTATAATTCGTGTTAATTTTTCTTCTCAAACAAATAATTTATAGAATATTTTTGGTACTCACCTTAAGAAATAATTGGACTGATGCGAAGACCACAGCAGGAAACACCACAGGCAGCGAGAACTCAGTTAGGACACATATGAGAACAACTTCAATCTCCCTCCCCCTCACACTTTAAAGAAAATTTTCAAACCCAATGAATTTCTCATTTGATTCTTTTTTTAAATTATTTTCGTGAAAATTTTTTACCTGGAAATTTCTTCAAATTGATAAAATTATTTAGCGAATTTCGCGGTTTTAACCACTCTATTCGAAAGAGAATGTTGAAAGCTATTGAATGGCGTCATTTCCCAGCCAGGAAAGTGTCAATTACGTGAAAATAATCGATGCAAACACCGCGTATTTCACAAAATGAACAGAAAAAGTGCTATAACTCGGTGAAATTGAGATATATCCCAGTGAAACCTTGCATACACGCTGCTTAGAACGCGCTCTTTCCAATGATACCACTTTCGTTCAATTTGGTGACAAAAATAATTTCACTCGAAAAATTTCATGGGCATTTGGGTAGGAAAAATGTGAGAAAAATTTGTGATTCAATTCGAAAAATGACGTCCAAAAATGGAGTAATAAGTGGTTTTTCGAGTTGATGGAGCCTGAAATCCTTAAAAATCAACACAAAGGTGTTCGAAAGCGCGAAAATGCCGTTTTTGGAGTGATTCCTGTGCCATCCCAAACAATATTTCGAATTATTGATTGACGTAATTTTCGCCGTGAAATCGAGATAAGTCCTAGTAAAACGTGTTATTATGCTGTTATACTCTTATTTTCAGGATTTCAGGGCCCATCAACTCGAAAAACCACTTATTACTCCATTTTTGGACGTCATTTTTCGAATTGAATCACAAATTTTTCTCACATTTTTCCTACCCAAATGCCCATGAAATTTTTCGAGTGAAATTATTTTTGTCACCAAATTGAACGAAAGTGGTATCATTGGAAAGAGCGCGTTCTAAGCAGCGTGTATGCAAGGTTTCACTGGGATATATCTCAATTTCACCGAGTTATAGCACTTTTTCTGTTCATTTTGTGAAATACGCGGTGTTTGCATCGATTATTTTCACGTAATTGACACTTTCCTGGCTGGGAAATGACGCCATTCAATAGCTTTCAACATTCTCTTTCGAATAGAGTGGTTAAAACCGCAAAATTCGCTAAATAATTTTATTAATTTGAAGAAATTTCCAGGTAAAAAAATTTCATGAAAATAATAAAAAAAAAAAGAATTAAATGAGAAATTCATTGGGGAAACGTTTCTTTAAATGTGAGGGAGAGATTGAAATTGTTGTGTTCTCCATATCTGCGTCCCTTAAATCCAGTTCTCTGCTTGTGTTCCGTGGTTCCGGTTGCTGTGACCTACGCATCAGTCCAATCATATCTTACGATGAGTACCAAAAATATTCTATAAATTATGTGTTTGAGAAACAAAATTAAAACGAATTATACGAAGAAAATTTTTCCATATCAATTTCGAAAAATTTAATTTTGGTTGATATTAGAGCCCTCTGCAGTAATATTAAATAATTACACGGCTAGTAACTTTTCTGAGATTACAACCAGGAAGTAGTTAATTAAAATCCACACAATTTTGCTTGCCGAGACACGCTCCACTAAAACCTGTAACTCTTACTGCGAACAATTTATAATTATTTTGCTTGATTTCGAATAGGTAGAAAAATAAAACAATTCTGCTAAATGTTAATTCTTTTATTATTTGTTTTATTATTTGTTTCAAAATAACTTTCTCACCTGTTTTTGTTTGCTACAGAGCCATCCTAACGTAAGAATGAGATTTTTTACAAAATGGTGCAAATCAATGATAAAAAATAATTTACATTATCAATTTAATACAAAATATCGTAAAATTTTTAACATTTAAACTAAATAACATCAGAAAAGATTAATGTAGTCTCTGTAATAAACTTTCAAAGAAATTTTGGTACTATATACTATCTGCAATCAGTTGGACGATGCTATACAGACTTCATACATATTTTCATTGAATTGGTGGTTTCTTGTGATTTTCCACATTTCTTCAAATCAATTAAACTTTAAGTCCTAAGATTCCTCCTGATTGGATATGTCAGCATTTTGTTTTGGGGATGAACAAAGACGGAACAATCTGAAAAAAAGGACGTGTTAGTATTTGATGTAACTGTACATTGAAACATTTTATAGAAGAAATTAAAAAAAGGGTTACGTATAGAAAGTGAGGGTAAAACTTATACTTTACATTTTGTTTTAGCTTTTGTCATTGGTGATAATCTCGGTCTGAATAATATTTTAGGCTTTGCTCAAGGATTTAACTCCAATTTTTACTGTTGATGCTGTAAAAGACATAAAAAGGTCATGCAAACAGACAGAAATACGAGATATAAACAATTATGAACGAGGTGTATTACTGAATGATGAAAAGAGTATAGGCGTTCGCGAAATTTCAATATTCAATTCTATCAACTTTTTCCATGTTACCGATAATTTTTGCTTTAATATAATGCACGATATTTTCGAAGGTGTATGTAGATATGATTTATCGAAGATTTTGTTACATTTTATAGATCGTAAATATTTTTGGGGAGACTGAAATTGGTAATATTTCTCCACCCACCCTTGGAAATGTCTTTACTGAAGTCGAATAATTTTAAAATGACGGCTAGAGAAATGATGACTTTCGTTAACTATTTACCGCTAATGATAGGTGATCTTATTCCAGAACAAGATATTCATTGTATTATTAAAAATAATTGACATTAAATTGCTACCTAGTTTAAACATCCACAAAATACGTTCCCTTAAGAGCTTAATCTCACAACATAATACGCCCATTTTCATCTCGTTTTGCTACGATGGTTCTTATACTGGGGCATTTCACGCGAAGCGGACAACCAACAATTTGGAAAAAGTTATGTATGACCTATTTCGAAGGTAATTAATCATATTAAGAAAATTATATAAAAATAAGTAAAATAGTGATTCTTATAGGAAATTGCATGCTCTTCGCAGTCGTGGCATCGAATTCGAAATAGATTTTTTTTTCATGTACAAAATCGAAAAATTAATATTTAAAATTAAATTTTGACAAACTTCGACCGTTTTAATTTTTTTTTTAAATAACTCAAAAAATAACTTAAACTGTATAGTAAATACCTGTTCAGTTTCATAGTGGGATCTGCATTCGAACACAGTGCAGCGCGTAGTCGGAGTTTGGCCAGTGCGATAGTTTTGTATGGAAACATAAAAAAATTTAAGATTAAATTCTCTATCTCCGAAACACGACTGTAGATCCCATTATGAAACTTGTCAAGCATTTACTATAGATTATAAGTTATTTTTTGAGTTATTTAAAAAAAATTAAAAAGGTCGAAGTTTGTCAAAATTTAATTTTAAATCTTAATTTTGGATTTTTTACATGAAAAAAAAATCCAATTTCGAATTCGATACCACGACTGCGAAGAGAATGCAATTTCCTATAAGAATCACTATTTTACTTATTTTTATATAATTTTCTTAATATGATAAATTACCTTTGAAATAGCTCTTAGCCAAGTTTTCAGAAGCCCGTAAGTCGTTAACTACATTTCACACAGGTTAAAAATTCTGTATACTGGTTAGGGACTTATAGAGGATATATCGTACCCAAATATCAACGAATTTAAAAAACTGAAATTTTTTTGCTTGTCCGCTTCACGTGAAATGCCCCTAGTGCCGACCCCAACGTGAATCAGTACGTTCTTGATTTTAAAAGGGCGGATTTCTCTGTTCTCTCAAACAGGATGAAAATCGACTGGAAATTGCGTCATTCAAACGGTTTCTGGTAATTTTTTCCATGTTTCCAGGGCCCAGCGAACGGCAAAACTACCTAGCCCCCCACTTTTGCACGTGCTCCATCGAATGGCATCACAATTTCCGATAAAAAATTTTCATCCAAAATCGACAAATTTCACTGGCCTATAGCCCATGATTTTTTTGGTGAAACATTTTTTTTGTAACGAAACGGAATAAGAGTGGTATCATTGGAAGGAACACGTCGAAAATAATTACTTTGGAAGGTTTCACTGGAAAGTATCTCAAATTAAAGTATCTGCAGCGCTTTTTGTATCTATTGGAAGCATGCGTCGTGATGAATTATTTCGCGTGGAATCGGCATCTGTTTAATTTCATCCTCTTGTAAGTGCGCCCGACATAGCCGACAACTTTGCATTATTTTTTGAGGGCACCTTGTCATCTGAAGACTTTGTGCCTTCCCTAGATGAGTTTGGTCACATCCAGGACCGTCCCGCTGCCTCCATTGCCTTGCCCATTATATATCGTGATATTTTCATGGATGGTATCAATGAGCTTAAACTTTTGGTCCTGATGGTGTTCCACCTGCGTTCTTGAAATCCTGCTCTGACGCCTTACTCACTCCGCTGGTACTCATCTTCAACAAATCTATTCAGGCCGGCAGATTTCCTACATTATGGAAGAGCTCCTTTATAATTCCCGTTTATAAAAAGAGGCATAAAAACTTAATAACAAATTATAGGCCAATAGTGAAGCTTTCCTGCATACCCAAATTGTTCGAATCTGTTATATATTCGCAGCTTGTTGGGCAGTGTAAGGAGTTAATCTCATCTAATCAGCATGGCTTTCTGCCTGGTAGATCGACAACAACCAACCTTCTGGAATTTATATCACACATTATCTCTGCCTTCCAACAGGGAGTCCAGACTGACTGTGTCTACACCGACTTTAGCAAGACATTTGATAAGCTCCCCCACTCTGTGATAATGCTTAAATTGAAAAAGCTGGGTTTTCCGCCCTTAATGCTCGACTGGATCCGCTCTTATTTAAAAGATAGGTCATACCGAGTATCTTTGCGTAACACTTTATATAGATTTATTAGAGCTTCATCTGGTGTACCGCAGGGTATCCATCTGGGGCCGCTGCTGTTCATTCTTGCCATTGATGACATTGTCCCTCTGATTAGGCATTTCAAAGTCTTAATCTATGCAGACGATATGAAGATTTGTTCATACGTTAGAAACAGTTATGATTCTGCCTGCATTCAGGATGATTTGAATTCCTTCAAGGTTTGGTGTGCAACAAATGGACTGCAACTTAACCTGGATAAATGTGAAGTTATGTCATTCTGTAGGAACCCCAATCAGCTCGTCTTTGATTATACCTTTGCTGAAACTACTATCCGTCGTGTTGAGTCAGTTACTGACCTTGGTGTGAAGCTAGACAAAAAAACTCGATTTCACTCTGCACATAAACTATATCGTGTCTCGGAGTAATTCAGTTCTGGATTTTGTTAAGCGGTGGTCAAGGGAGTTTTCTGATCGACTGACCCTTATTCACTTATTTTTTTCTTTTGTTAGACCAATTCTCGAATATGCATCTCAGGTTTGGTCACCTTGCTATGCGGTTCATTCTAGACGCATCGAGTCGGTGCAGTTGAACTTTGTTAGATTCGCACTAAGGGACCTCCCGTGGAATGATCCATTAAGGCTTCCGCCTTATGAGGATCGCCTCCGATTGCTTAATATGTACTCGTTAGAGGAACGTCGTAGAATTGCTGACCTAGTATTTATTCATCAGCTTTTGAACTTGAATATAGATTCTCTCACTCTCGCAAGTTTGGTTACTTATAGGCAAACCCCGTATAACTTAAGGAGATTGCCTGATTCTGTATATAGCTTGTACTTCGTAAACGTTTTTTCTTAAATAAATAGTAATAGTAATATCAGATTTCATTTTGTTATCTCCCAGATCTCATTATAGTATATTTTTTGCAAATATTCTGCCGTGACAATTCTCGTTTGGACAAGAAAAAATCAAATATAATTACTTATTGCACAGACTCAAAAGCATGATAGGTAAGACTACCGTCCTTTCTATCTACACTTCCATCTCTCAAGTGAAAATCACCAAAAACGAATCACAGCGACCTGCTCTTTAATGAATTTTCCATAAATTATCACAATACGCCTATTCAATGGTGGTGTGGCGCCCCTATTGTTGGACCTATATATAAAAATATTCCAACCTTCCACGTCAATGGGTGGAAAGATTTCATTAAAATTCGATGATAAGTAAAAATAAATTACTTACACCCACCTCCCGTCCACTCCCACCAAAAAATTAATCACCCTGCCAGCCCCAAAACACTTTTCATTTGTGTGCTCCTATTTTGGTTGCTTTAAGAAAATATTCCGGGGTGGTGGAAAATGAAAGTACGAGAAAAAAACGAAGAGAAGTAGGCGTAAGCTTAACCACAACACCATATTACCATGATATTGCAGATTTATAGCTGATAAAAGGATAGAAAAGGGTGAAACGACCAAAAGGACTCTGAGGACTACAAGTCGTGATGATGGTGCTGATGAAGGTCCTTCTCTCGTCTGAAAGGAATTTTCTTTTCGTTTGATTGACATCTTAAACACTTTTCCGCGTTCTTGTGTCATTTCATGCGATGCCTTTTAAAATAATGCACAAAAACGCTTCCGGCTTATCTCATCATCCCTTAGATCTACTGATCCATAATTGTAATATTGATAACCCCTCAGTTACTAAGGCAACGATCTAAATTACAGGAAAGTGGTTTTCGTTTTTCGGACGATAATGGCGGCCGATAGATTTCATTTCATTTATTCTCTTCTCGCCTCCTTGATATCTAGAGATGGTTACAAAAAAAAAACCCCACCAAAAACCGCCTTTCTTTGGATATTGGAGCCGCAGTAGGGGAGGCGGGCGTGTAATAAGACATCCATCCTTCGGTTTCTTCTTATTTTATACACCCAAAATTTTAGACTTTTTCTTAAGTAAAATTTTCTTAACAGCGACTTTGTCCTCACACCCCATCAATTTGAAGTGTTTCGCGTGGCTTCATTATTTTGCTCCCCATTCCTGGTGGCGCGCCTTCCTCTCGAATACACATACATTTACGGCTTGGCCAGCGTTGTTGTTGTCATTTCTTATCATTTTCAATTTATTTTCCAACCCTTTGCGCGTTTTTAATCATTTTCATTCCTTTAAAGTTGAATCTCGGCGCCTTTTTGCTTTTCTGTGTGCCCATTTCGAAACGATGTCGGGCAAATATAAAAGGCTGGTGAGCGAAAGGGGGAGACTACGACCGGCAGAACCCTTTTTCGTCTTTATTATCATCAACACAATTGCAAAGTCTTGTTCCGTATCCTTTGGTCGACAGATCCCTTTCTTTGGCGGCCTTGATAAATTTTTTGGACGCCTTTTCTACCGCCCCACTTCCCCCACGACCATTTCACCAAAATCTTTAGAAAAAGACAAGATATAAAAAAAACCAACACCTCATCATCATCATCATCTATTTCTCCTCTTTTTCGTTGTCTTGTTTTCTGCGTCTTATTCCTGGTATTTCATTTCTTCCAGTTAATTGAAAGAAATTTTCATTTTGCCTCAAGGCACTCTCATAAATTTCATTTCTGTTAAAATTGCAAAAATTTTAAAATTTTCCACGAAAACTGAATTCTGTCATTTAATTTAAATGTTTTTCTTCTTCTTGTTATATATATTTTTTGGATTATTGTGCTGGAATGAAATCATCGTTCCTTGGGTCCATTTTAACCAAACCTTTGGATGGATGACAGGTTATAATCCCCCCCCCCCCCCCTTTATTAAGTAATTTTTTGTCTTTTATTTCAGTTAATAAAAAAAATTATTCCTACAAACCTCTGTGTGTGCAAGGTGAAAATATGGTCAAAGTATTTCAATATAAATTACATGGGAGATGTGCTCTGGGGATGAAAAGGGAATGGGTTGTTGATTTTCTTCTATATGGGAGGCAGAAATCTCCAAAATACACTGAGAGGCCCGTACTTCCAAGCATGTGGAATTCTTACCCTCGAAACAGATCTCTATTGATGCAAACTAAACCAGGAATATGGATTTTTCCACTACTTAATACTTAACTCAATTCCCTTGGTTATTGTAATCATATGTTTATACGACACTACTCCAATCTCTTTCGCTCCAAGCAGTGTACAACTCTTGCTTGCTGAGAAAGAACATTGGAACACACTATATATACCGCCGTCTCCTAATCTTCCAGGCATAGTCTACAGGTGTCGCATTCAGTAAATTCCATTTTCTTCAGATAACATCCGAAATAACTATGTCCTATCAAGAGTGCCCTCAGATTAAGAGTCTTCCGGTTCAAATTCAAATTACTCCTCTCAACAGCATAGTATGATGCTCTTAATACCATTTTTGCCTGTTTGCAAGAATCTATTTCGTCCCACTCTCTCCAGTTTTTCTCTGTGACCCATTTCACAATCAGGCCTCTAACCTTGCCTCTTCCTAGGGCATCATATGACTCCGGGCCTTGAAAGTTGGAGTCAGGGCTTAGCGAGACTATCTCCTTCAATTCTTACGTGTCCAATATCACGCGCTTTATTAGGGCACACTAATTCAGGTTAAAAACATAGTCTAAAGCCAGAGATGTGTGGTACTCTGTTTGTTTCATGCACCTAATCACCGCTTGATTGTGCATATTTTAGCACATGACCTGATTCTCCTTCAAGTGATCTAGTGCAAATAACAGGGCCCACATTTCAGCTTGGTATACCATGTTCCCCCAGCCTTAGATGACGTTTCAGGTATAGTACCGTATTCCAGATATCTGTCTCCGTCAATTCTGGATCTGACTGTGAAAAACGTGACATCTGTCAGACTTCTCTCAGCAAGTGATCCATCTTTTATTACGGTTTCGTGGTATCTTTCGATAACAAGAATTTTGGTTATTCCGTGCATTGGCATTTCCAGACTCGGTATACTATGTTTTATTACACCGAGTATCTTTTCATGTTCATGGTCGTTTTCTCACCTTTGCCAGTTGCAGCACAGCCCATTCCATAGATTTAGCAGCAGAAGCCCTAACATCATCTCTAATGCTTGTGTTGGTGTGTTGCAGAATGTTGTAGTCCTCTACTTGCCTATTGAATCTTCTCTCCAATGTATTTAAACTATCAGATCCGACTTATTTACATTTATGTAGACACCACCACTGTTCCATTACCTTAAGAGCTGATGAGCCTTGAGAGCGTAATGTCTGCTGTGTCCATGAATTGCCATAATTGCTATGCCGTCTGCATGTTCTACATTGTAGATGGCTTTTTTTACTTTGATCTTTCCACCGATACCCCACACCAACTACCCCACCCCTCACCACTTTTAAAAATTAAAAAATTTCACAATCTTTGACTATCGAAATATGTGTGCGTCACGATGCAAAACTGATATCTGGTCAGGTTTTTCCTTTCTATGTTGCCAGTCGTTAGCTTGAAGAACTTAAAAGAAGGGAACTTCCTCGAAAAACTATTGGAACTTAATTGGCAGTACATAGTAGGTTCAGGGAAAACAAGACTCTTAAACCCTTTTTCTGGACGTTACAAAACCGAGTGAAGTTTTACAAATCGTCCTGAGAAAAAGTAACACAAAACAGAGCTCCATCGGCCACGTGTGATCAGATAAAGCAAAAATCGAGCGAAAGTTAAATCCAGGCACTTATATTAAAGTCACTATAAGAACTGAGATGAACCCTATCG
This sequence comes from Leptarthrus brevirostris, assembly GCA_964036015.1. NCBI lineage: Eukaryota > Metazoa > Arthropoda > Insecta > Diptera > Asilidae > Leptarthrus > Leptarthrus brevirostris. The sequence goes on along the minus strand of OZ038376.1, from coordinate 25,042,513 downwards.
ACAGCAGTGGGCTGACAATTTTAGAAGTCGAACATAGGCACCTATCTGTAAGCTCAAAAAATCAAAAAGGTGAACAAAAATCGATTAAATGCCCTCCTCCTGGACATAATAAAAACTGACGGAGCTTTACCGATAGTCTTGAGCCCAGGTATCGAACAAAACTGATTCATTAAGACAACTATAAGAAACTTTTGGAAATTCTCCAGCAGCCGCTTAGCTAGAAAGATTAAATACCGACAAAGTAACCGGAGGGTTTGCACTCAAAGGGAAAATTTGCGAAAAATTCGTTTGCAAACATACCTTACACATTAGAAAGACTTTCGTTTGTGCTGAGTTCTAATGAGGCCTCATTTAGGCTTCTCTAAAAAAGATTTGGAGCTCCATCACTAAGTTAAGCTGGAAGGAAATGTAAATGGGAAGTCGGGCGTAGCTCGATCGCAGATCTTAAGGATTGTGTTGAGCTTTATTGCCATTACTTAGCTTAAGGAAATTAAAAGTCAAGCAAAGGTTGAAAGCAGGGTCTCAAGAAAAACATTGTAAAAAGCTTGTGAAGCTTCTTCGGTGCGAGAAATTGAATGTCGAAATAATCTCGGATCCAGGCTCTTGCCTGTTTATATATTTGGTCCTGTTGTTTAACTGTTGTCGCTTCTCCAAATCACTATTTCTAAGGCAGTGAGAAAAACTTAAGCTTCTACTTCTGATCGGGACGATACTTCATCTTCATCCGACCTCCTTCCTCAATATGGCGACGTTGCCTGTCTGAAGAAGTACGAAGATACCATAAGTGCTCTATTGACAAACGTAAACCCGACTACATCAATAATCGTGAATTTCCATCGCTAACGATTAGCAAAGCTCGATTATATAAGGGCCCATATAAAAAACTTGCGTAGCTCACCAATAGTTGTGACTAAAAAGTGATTGAAGCTCAAACCTACTAGAAACTTGGAGGGCTACACTAAAAGTCAAGCAAAGTTTGATCGCATGTATACAAAGGAAACTTGTTAAGCTGCGTTGATTGCTGTGGCATAAGAGCAATCAAAAGTCTTGCGAAGCTCGATTCCTTGCCATTATCACAGCTGCTAAGTTAGGTTAGAGTGGTTGCCTAAAAAGACACATTTATGACAAAAATACCCATTGTCATACTACAGTTGAGGCTTTGTACTCAACCCTGTAAACCTTAAGGAGAGAGGAGAGCCTACTTATAGCTCTGTGGGAGGCCGTGCTAGCTCCCTATCCCCAGTGGAATCTAGTTATCGGGGAGTCAATAGATATTTTTGGCTGGAGCAAAAAGGTTTTAGCCCTATCATGTAGCCGGGAAGTGGAAACTAATTCGGTTAACTCTTTAAAAAAGGGGCAACCCAAAAACACGTTCCTGCGGTTAGCTAGCGTTATCGGTAACCGTGAGTCGTACAATAATTTTTATAGAGAGCTCTTTTGTAAATAGAAAACATGAAAAATTGTGATATATAAACTAAATAATAAGGGGCCAACAATAGAGCTTTGATGTACTCCACTAAGTAAGGGAAGCGGATTAAATAAACAGTTTTCACCTTTATAAACTCTTTATTTTGTAACACTTTTTTATACATTTTCATAATTAATAATAATTATATTTGCTAAAATTCGAGCTTAAACCTGAATATCCGGACTGAACTTTAAATATTCTTGCAAAGTTTAGGAACAATAAATTTTATCTCTGAAAAATAAGTGCAGGTGCTCTAGAAAGTCAAGTCAAAGGTCGATCACAGGGCTTTGTCTGCCTTGCAATCTTTCAATTAAAACTTGACCCTGCCCCAAAATATTGAAGAAATTATGTATTTGCACAATAAATTCATGAATAAGCTCAGAAAATTTCATTTTGTCCTTTAAATTTAAATTTTCTCAGTTCAAAAATCCTCTAATTACTCATCGCGACAACTTAACATCTCTCACCGCACACTGAAAAATATATGCACTCGATAGATAATTTCTTTCAATTATTTTCGTAATAGTTCTTAATTTAATGTTCAATTACCAACGAACCGGGTATGGATAGACGTCACATTTTAAGGTCTGGTTGGATGCCAGAAGAAAATTCCCGATACTATCCGTGCCGAGAATTTTCGTGTCAATGCTAATACCATTTAACAACGACGGTGGGGAATGGTGGGTGGGGGGGGGGGGGGGGGGTTTGAAAGGATAACACAGAAATTACTATACTGGATACAAGAAGGACCAACTATATTCCACTGTTGCTTGGTATTTTAAATTAATGCACACCACATTAAGTAAGAGCTTGCAACAGTTAATGAGTTTGAACAGCGTCCGTGGATTTCGTTTTGTTCTCGGTGAATATTGTCTCCAGAGAAGACGACAACGATCGACGGTCCTGCAGACTTTTGTTCGTGAGCATTTTATTGTTTGTCCACTTTTTAACTATTTCGTAAAATTTCTTGATGCTATGGAAGTGATGATGCACTGGAAAATTTTCGTATCCTTTCTTTTTTCATGTTCTTGTAATTAAGGACATTTGTTTCTTCAATTCGATGCAATTGAGCAAAGGAAAATGTTTTTAATTTTCCGCTTGAAAAAATTTTACTCTAAACTAAGGTTCGTTATTTTCTCTCTCAGGGAAAATCCATCTAAGCTTAAAAGTCGCAATCTCTTCTAAATAAGATCCGATAAAAAACCTCTAAGAAAGATTACTTATTCATCGGCTTAGAATCAAAAACGTACTCTCCGATCCCTTTTTCAAGTGGGTTGTAATAAACATTTTTCTAACCTCGAGGGATATATTTTTCTGCTGACGTTCTTGTCCAGATTGATTTTCGAATTATAAAAATTAGGGTGACTAGATGAAGGGGAAAGGTATGCTCCTCCCTATTGTATAATGTAAGGCAGAAGTGAACGGACCCTACCTTATTTTCGCCCCAATCATTTTTTCCTATGCAAGAATACAATCAAACCCTCAGGGGTGAAATATTAAACTCAACCCGAAGGGCGTAGTTTTTATTCTACTTTCTCTCAAAATGCATAACTGCTTGAGAGGAAAGATTCATTTGCATTAATATATACACAAAGGAATGACGAATATTCTATTTAATCCCACCCTGCTTTTAAAATATGGAAGGGGATTCTGTTAGTAATGAGAAGTAAATAAAAGAGCAATAATTAAAAATTGTAATAAGCTTAGCTTTAGGATAATAAATCAATAGGCAATAAATTTGAATTCTTAAAAATATTTAAAGATTTCAACTAAAAATAAATTTACGAAATACACATTTGTATTTCAACAGCCGCAAGGTATTAATGAGCTTTTATCGCTGCCTTTCAATCATCTACATAGCTTGTTTGATGTCAGTACCCTCGATTTAATATATATTTTTTTGTAGTGGAATTCCAGATTATGATTCATTAAATTCACGTGAGACAAAGCATTTCGTATCATGTTAAAAGCTTCCAAGCTTCTATATCTAAAACCCAGATAGATAAGTCCTTTTTTTCTTCATCGTCTTTCTTAAGCATCTTACATGGACATAAGATGCCGGAAAAAATTACGGTTCCACTCACCAAAAGTTCCACGTTCTGGCAAAATTTAAGCAGCGACAGTATACAATTTACGATTCTTCCAGTAATTTTTAATGTGTTCATAGGCAACGGAACAGCACTGTAAAATTCACGTGACTCATAAAATGTACTTTTTGATTTAGGAAAAATTGATGGCCTAATACACAATTCCTCCTGGAATAACTGGGAAATTTTACGGTTTTCCACCGTAATTTTCCCAGCTCTCTCTCTCTCTTAGGAAGTGAGTTGTTTAAAGTAAAACTTGGCTTTTCGGTGAGAAGTTGGAGCATGTTGCTGAGGACATATTCAGGATTTTACGCATCAACTACCGTGGATTTTATACAGGCGTACGACCAAATTCTCGTGGCACGGGACAACATTCCGAAAGCGGTCATCACGAAACCGATTGAACTTATTGAATTTCTTGTGAATGCCATATTTCAACTGACCAAAGAACTCAACACGAGGTCCGACGGCATTACAATTGCAGAAGCTTACACTTCCTGACCCTGGTCAGCAGCTGTTCTGTGACGTGGCAAGATGCAAAGTACGTCCATATATTTCAGCATAGAGACATAGGCAAGACTTTAAAGAAGTTAATAATTTAGGTCATCCTGAAGTAAAGAAAACGACACAACTTCAGACAGAGAGCATGGGCTCAGAGATGCGTTGTTGGTCAGAAAAAAAGCACCCTTTAGTAGTACGGTTTCTACACATTCACTTGGACATTGCTCGGTCACTACCTTTATCCAATGGTTATAATTACGCTATCAGGAATGGGAATTCCCAAAATCAGAGTGGGAACAGTGGCCCAGACCTTCCCATCAGGATGAATCGCAAAATTTGGAGTGCCAAAGGAAATCGTGACAGATCAGTGACGGCAGTTGGAATCATCCCCATTAAAAGAGTTCGTATAACTGCTACAAATTAAGAACCACAGGGCGCTCCCCTAGCATCCGCAATCTGAATGGATGGTACAGGATACTTAGCGGCCTGAAGTTTCCTGTAGAATAGCTATATCATCCAGTCAGATTAAGTGTCATAGCATGAACCAGTGGACCGAGACGCTTCCATCTGTCCAATTGGGTCTGCGCACGAGATACCGGAGCACCACCTGCAGAATGAGTTTATTCGACAACTCTGCGCCTTTCTGGAGACTTCTTTTTTTAATTTTTTTTTTTTTATACGATGCGTCCAAATCCTAGGGGACAACACTTTGATGCGTTAGCATGGTCTTGGCCGGAAGGGAATTAGGGCAAGTGGAGTGAGTGGACTGTATGCAAGCTCTATGATGGACCATTCACGGCAGAATCGAAAGTAGAAAAAAGCTATACCTTGCGCAGGAATGGAGAAAGCAGAATAATATATCTGAAGAGGCTTAAACTAGCTCTTTTGCTAAATCTGGAAGGCCATACCAAATAGTTCGAAAATTCTTAGGTCACAATATGCTACGGACAATACTTAGCTAATATAATAAACGAATAACAAATCCCTGAAGTCTTGGCATCATGCTCGACGTTAGGGAAAATGTTTAGGGATGGAGTAAGTGATAACGTGTCGTCGTTCCATTCCGTAGAACTCAGGTGCGAACAACACCGGCGGCGTGCGGTAACCCATGGTTATTTTCTGCTGAGGTTGCAGAGTGTAGTCGATGGTTCGAAATCCACCTTAACTTGTTGGTACACTTGCAATCGTTGTTTAAAATCAAGTGAAGTTCTTTTTCCGCTCAATTCCCCAAAAGGGGTTTTGGGAACTAGAGAGAGAGAGAGAAGGGAAAACTACCAGCAGAAACCCAAAAAACAGCTACCACATAAAATAGCCTAGATTATATCTAGATTCATTCAATATTTGCATCTGTTCTAACAATAAAGTTTTCTTTTGCTCCCATCTTCACAGCAAACGATAATAGACTCAAGTCTCTTATGACACTTTTGATTTAATTCACTCTAGTCCCTTCAGGTGCACCGAAACGGATGCTTAAACGTTTTATCAAAGAAATTAAAATTCGACCAATTGAGAAACGTACCACACTAACTAGAAGGCACTGGTAATATAAGTGTACCATTGCTACGTTTACATAATTAATTCAGTAATGCTCCTTTACGTGTAACAAAGTAGCGATTACGTTAAGCAGTTTCCTTAGCAGATTTACCGTCCCCAGAGAGTCATCGTGCTATTTCTGTTTCGTTTAATTCAAGTGGTACAAAAACGATTCCGGGACGAAAGCAAAAAAGGCAAAGTGTGAGAGTATAAAGTTAAATTAAGTCGAAAACGAAAGCTAAATATCCTCTAAATCACTCGGTAAGTAGCTGCAAGCGAAAACTTAAAAAAGAACAACGAAATACACCAAGTCCTTGGATGGGCGAAATGTTAGCGGTGGGGGTGTTCAGAGAGGTTGTTTCAGATAAGCGCACCCTAGAAAAATGGCTTGTCGTTACGAGTCCTTTAAAATCGGTAGGGTGGACGCATATTATACAGTTTGAAAGGATAAGAAATGAACCGGACGAATAAAAAGAACAAACAAAGCAATTGGCAGTAAAAAATTGCGAATTAAAATAGATCTAGTATCCTCTTCGTTCATTGTCGAGAATATTTTACTATATACCATCGTTGTTGTCGTTGCCATCGTCATATCCCACAAGTATTTCACACAGTAAACTTTTTGTTTTTGTTAAAAAAAAAAACAAATTTCAGAAGCAATGGCGATTCGAAAGGACGAAAGATGGTCCTACCAAACCATGGCATCCTCCATTTTTTGAATACAATTCGCACCCTGACAATCACCCCCATTCCACTGTATACTATGCCGTTTCATCAACCCAACGAACAAAGCTTTTGTCCTTTAGCGAGAATAAATAAAGTTTAGTTGTGCTCGCGGAGTATTTAAATTTTTCTCATTAGGAAAACAAGACAAGTGGGCGAACAGAGAGATGGATTCGATGATGCTGCCTCGATAGGAGAGAGGGGGGCACAGAGGGAGGGGATTCTGATGGGCAAAGAAAGATAGCGCCACGAAATAAGAAAAAGCGCGGACAAGAATAGAGCGAAAAGTAAATAAATTAAAAGTGTGGATGGACTATCGAGGAGGAAAGACTTGAAGGTGCAGCTATTAATTAAGGGCACTCAAGTTAAGGCGCAAAAAGTGACAAGGACTCTTTCGGTTTTCCTTCGTTGAGTTAAGGATTTTTCTTGTTCTATTTTTCGCTGCTTTTTTGTTTGTTTTTTGTATCTGCTTTGTAGACAATTGGGCACATGCCTTAGAGATTTTATTAACTGTTTTTATTTAGGAGTGTTGGAAGTTTTACGTTGGTTCTTATTCTTAATTTTAATGAACATATTTTAGAGGGTTTCTTCTATTCCGGGAAACAATAGGAGAAAGATATTTTCAAGAAAGTGATTTTGATTAAATCAAAATGATATCTTTTACCGCTTCTGACATATTTTAAGAGTCTTATTTTTTAAAACTTTTATTCTTTTTCTGATAGAAGACGACATTTACTTCAAGCCATAGATAATAGCATTTGAAACACACTTAGCTTTAGCGTATGAGTACAAGGTTTAGTACATAAGTTTACTAGCTAATCGACGACAGGTTCAGGTACATCTACGAAATTTGAAAATCATTCTGGTATGACCAGAGAGGGTAGTAGCCAACAATGTTCTCGATTATCTCTCTCAGTGCAGAGTGTTCAGAGGATTCACTAAAATAAACGTACCCCCCTCTCCCCCTCCATGGTGAAATGTTAGATCCCCCACTGGTGTCCATATTTAAGCCTGTCTCCTCTGCGAGTATTGGCAGCAGAGAATTTGAGCTATACTTTCTTTATTCACGGAGCATTATAGCATTTGATTCGTGGAACTATACCACAGAACACTAAAAGTCAATAGGTTGGTGTTGGTCGAATTGTTCCCAATATAAGACGCATAAGACTGTCACATCCATACTGTGTTCGTAAGATGTTGGTGATATGAGAGCGTACGGTCCAGGGTTTCACACAGGTATTTTAGGATTAGATTATGACAGAATTACGAGTCGTTGAAAATGACGGAGAGCTTTGTTGCTAACATTTAAACAACTTACTTCAGCATACTTGGACGGAGTCCCCATCTTCGAAAGTATCGATTGGGCGTTGAAAATAGGGTGCTAGAGCCGAGACCTGTGGTAGTCCGTCGTGTAGTTTTTTAAGCCTACCTTTAGCCTCGTCCATATGTGCTTAAGATATTGCTAATAAGATTTGTTGTTATTTTATAAGGTAATATTTGCAACAGCCTTTGCCTCCAAATTCTGCCATACGCAGCTGTAGGGTCAAGAAACGGCGTCATTTGGTCATTTGGCTTGCCTACCTTTGGAAATGCTATAAATTTTATTCGTTTAAAATCTTCAGGCAAGTTTCAGGTGGCCAGTGGGAAGTCATTATCTGGTGTTATTTCCACTACCGGTGAGGTATTTCGGATAAAACGATCGAAGCCTGCAGCTTTTCTCGTTTTTTATCCGTGCCATTGCCTCATCGATTTCAGTCATGTAAATGGTCGAATGTACTCAGATGAATCCAGCCTACTCTCCTTCAAATGGGATACCTCATGTTATTTTACAGTAGTGTGGTGACATGAAATGGATCTCGCGTAAGATCGGACTACCGCCTCCTAGCCTTCTTAGAAGGCTCCAGGCTTTCCTTCTGTAATGCGTAAAGTTCATATTATGAAAGGTTCTATTTCCATTCTATTTCTTCTCGCCTCATGCAGACTGTGCAGCAGTTTATCAGCCATCTCGCAACCCACCAAGAACTTCTGGTGAAGGCATTTACTGTGCTCGCTCAATCCTCCGGAAATGTATTTTTTTTGTGCTTAGTTTTTGGCAGCTGGCGGTATGCATTTGGTATTTTTATCTACATAATCATACGAAAACTGTGCCCAAAGTACCCTACTAAAACTCCGACGGGGCTGTTCGAGGGGATTTCGACGCACGTACTCAGTACTACTGGTCTGTGCTGGCTGTACGGGAATCCCGGTAGTATTTCTCTTCTTGTTTGGAGTCACGACCACGGCCGACGAAATACAGGTCTGGGTTGTAATTGGGCCTACATTTCGCCGATTTAAAAGTACCGCGTGCCTTAGTATCAAACACCAGATGTATATATATTATAACCATGTGTGCAGTCCAGCACTTATTGCACAATATTGTTAAGCCAATCGTCGATTATATACAGAGAGACAAGTTCTGGAATAGTTATACGAAAATTTCGGTAAAAATTACGGTTCTCAACTTTAATTGGGTTGTAATTGTTAATTGCGTTAATTTTTACGGAGCAGCATCGCAACATTTTCTGAACGATGAACCCCGAATATCAGCGAAGAGTACTGGAAAAATGACGGTGGAGAATCGTAAAATTTACCGATTAGTTTAGGAAAAATTGTGTATTAGGCAGTACATACATTTTTTTTAAATTATACAAATTTTTTGAGTCAACAATTTTACAGTGATTTTCCATAAAAATTTTCTATAAAAACATTAAAAATTATTCGAGAACGTTAAAATTTTGTGCGACTGAAGCAAAAAAATATTTCCTGTTCTTATACAGCAAGTGATAAAAAAAAGTCTCTAAAGAACCCGTACAGGTAAAACCACACAAAAAAGTGTTCAAACCTTTCTTCGCAGACATCATCTGTTCAAGAAAAATCAAAATCGTCTCCCCTATTGCAAATGTTGTGGGAGCAAAATTCAACTTAATCGTTCGATAGGCAACCAACTCAGTCTTTGAAAGAAATCATGGATCCCAAGAGATTGAGATGAAAATTCCCATTTTTCCTTGACGCCCTTTATTAATTTTCTTCCACAATTCTTTGAATTTACCATCAACCTCGGTGCGACGTCATCATCGCCTTAATACAACAAGAAGCTATAGAAACTTTTGAACGGAGAAACCCATCACCAAAAGAGTGGACTTCTACGAAATTTCCCATTGCCCGTGAAAAGGTAACGGAGGAAACTCTTTCCATAACCCTTTTTCTGATATTTCAAAGTTGCCTTTATTTTCCTTGTTTTTTCTCATCACACCAACCATCGTAAAAAGTAGTAGGGGGTGGTGTGGAAGGGAGGGAGGGAGGCGGAGGATGGTGTTGTGCTTGCTTGTGTTATTTTTCTCCGCGCGAAATTATTTGAAACGTTACACGGGGGAGAAATTGGCAGCCGCGGAAAGAAATAAAACGGAAAGAACTCATCCGTTTTTATTTGCCATTGCTATACCGGGGGTCCTCGGTTGCCACAATCCTTTCTACATCATCTCTTCTTGTTCGTATACTTCGTCTTGTACTTTATTTAGAAGTTCATCTTTTTGAGTTTTTCCATTGCGAACAAGGACAAAATGTACGACCGCACGCCACCCCCGATTGTAAGAAAACGAGTATCTTAAAGACCTTCAAAATTCGGTATCTGCTAAGAGTATAGTACAATTAAATTAATTTAATTTTTTTTTTATAAAATTCTTTCGAGAGCACAATAGCACATGCCCTATACAAATAGCCAATCTCTTTATCGTTTTAAAAATTCGCTCTATTATTGACTCCCCTGTTACCGTGTTCCCCTTTTTGCCATCGTTATTTTATATTTTCTCAAAGTATTGCGTCCTGGACGTAGTCTTTAATTTTCGTATTCTATCTACCTCGACGTTTTTGTATTGTCCTTGTTGCCTAGGGCCGTAGACGATAAAATTATTTTTGATCGTTTAATGTTTCCTGTTAGTATTTTTAGATGTTTTATAAATTACTAAAAAGCGTCTCAAAGGAGGACTTTAGAAATGTGAACCTGTGGGCAAATATAAAAGACTTTTGATAGGCTTCTGGTTTCAGGTTTCCATTAACAACTTTAGGGAAATATTATGTTTCGGGTAAATGAAAATTCGGAATCTATACAATTATATACCATTAATCACCTTAGTCTTAATTAATTAATATATTGAAAAAAAAGTGAAAACATTTTTAAATTTAAGAAAGGTCCAATTATACGTAAGTTTCCGAAAGACACTATTTTGGAAATCCACTAAAAACTTTGAACACTAATATGTATCGGAAAACTGCTTGAACAATTTCTTAACTATTTATAAATTTTTTTAATATTCGGAAAAATAAAAAAAAATACTCTAAGGAGAAAACTAGCTTTAATACCAAAACATAAATTTTTCGGGAATCGAAATAAGAAACTAAACACACAATGTTAGTAATAAAAATATAAAAAATATCTTCTTCGACTGTTTCCAGTCAATAACACAAAAACAAATTAAATTCAAAAATGTGTTTACGTCTCAGAGATGTAAATATATATTTTTATTAAGTCTTATTTAAAAATCAACGCTATTCAAAAAAATATCTTTATAATTGTACATAGGTAGGCAGAAATGGGTGACCGCTCAATGTAGGGACACACTTAGACTTCGGATAGGTCTGTTGTGAACCGAAATACATAAGTCGGAAAATTTTGAAGTAAAGTCAAAGTTTAAAATTTTGTGCTCTTAGATTTTGGACGTTGGAAAATAATACAAAATTGTGTTGTAAAATTGACAAAAAACAAGAAATCAATAAACAATATTAAGCACGCACTAAGATTTGAGTATTAGAGAATATTAAATACTTCGAATATCCCAAAAAGAGTTCAACGTTTTAAATTGTGATCTTAGATTTGTTAAGATCAAAATTGTCTTAGCTTTCAAGCGTATAGAAAAATTAAACTTTGAGGTTCACACATTTCCAAAAGCAACACGTCTACAAAATAAAAACTAGAATATTATTTCTTATTTTGGGAACGCTTTTCGTTAAATATTTCCTGTAAAAACAAAGTATAATTAAAAAAAATTTAAATAATATATCTGTTTTCAAGTTTAAAATGTTGCCCAAAATCTGAACCTGTTTACCAAGTTTTACTGTTACTAAGATAAAGTAAATTGCAATTTCACCTATTATCATAAAGCGCATATCACTTGGGAATAGTGATTCCAAAAATCTGCACGTGTTTTTCGTATTATAAGATATTTTTGTGAAAAAAAAATGTGTAAACAGTTTGACAAAGATAAGGAAATGTGTTTGACAACAAAAGAAAACCTAATTCTGAAAGTCTCTTAAAGAAATTTAAGTTTTGAAATTCTTTTTTTTTTTTGTGGAGGTTTTAAAACTAACAATTATTTTGATATCAACATAAACTACATATGTCTTGAAATTATTAAAGTTTGATCTACGTAGAGAAATTTTCAAAAAGCCCACGTAATTTCAAGTGGATATTTTAAAAATGTGAGTTTAGTGGAGTCGCCAAGTTTTTTTATGTGTAAAGGAAATTTTTCGGAAATGATTATGTAGAAAAATTGTCATATACTTTAGTTAATTAGAATTAATTCTTCTAACTCAGAAGGCTCATTCATAGGCAGACGCCTAGAATCATTTGACCTATTCGCCAAGATATAACAATATATTGAGGCGAATGAGGCTTCCACACCAACATGCAAAACAAACAAAAATTATTGCCCACACACAACAATCAGAGGTGCATAGACAACAGAGATCGTTAAAGCAAATCCTTGGTGAGAGTCAGGTCAAAAAGAGGACACATAATTAACACGACTCTATACACACGGTTTATAATAATAATAGTGTTTCCATTCAAAAAAAGAAAAGAATCAAAATACAAAACAAACAAAAACGAGAAATTAAAACAAAAACCAGTGCGAGCAAAAGACTGAATTACAAATTGTAGATACTCCTTTTAAGTGTCACTTTGTCCACACTAGTATCAAAAACGTCTCCAATATCATTAGCAGACCTACACATGCAGTTAATGGGCTCGAACATGCCGTAATTAGTGCGCGTAAAAGCAATCTGTAAAAGTGATCGATTACGTAGGGAATAGGACTGTTCTCTGGGCAAAACTTTGGAAGCAAGTTCAACACTGTCTATCTTTCCTTGCAGAAGCTGATGCAAAAATATCAAATCTGCAACCCTACGTCGCTTCTCGAGTGTAACAAGTTGCAGTAACCCTAAGCGCTCCTCATAAGGTGGTAGAATAAGAGGGTCATTCCAAGGCAAAGAAAGCAGTTCCGATCGCACAAATCTACGCTGGACGGACTCGATACGTTTAATGTGGAATCCGTAAAACGGAGACCAAACCTGACTAGCATATTCAAGCAGTGGTCTAACCAGTGACCTGTAAAGATAGAGTCTTATTTGAGGGGTTGGAAATTCCTTGGACCACCGAAGAATAAATCCCAGCATAGCGTTTGACCTAGCAACCTCGAAAAGGACATAAACTGACATTTCTCAATGTTCAGCTTAAGATTGTTCTTGCAGCACCACTCATAGAAAATGTGCAACTCTGATTGCAAAATCTCACAATCAGCATTAGATTTGATTGGAAGGGAAAAATCTTAATATCGTTAGAATATATAAAAATTTTACATCTTTGAAGCAAATACGAAATATCATCAATAGACAATATGAATAACAATGGACCCAGATGGCTGCCTTGGGGAACGCCAGAATGAGCCACAAAATCATCAGAGAGTGCACTACGAAAACGTACTCTATAAGTCCTATTAGATAAATACGACGAATAATAATATTTTAAATATCAATAATATATAGTGTGACGACTCATCTGAAGTTAGCCATATTTTGCTGACATAAAAACACCCTGCCAAAATTTCCTGTTCTTTTTTAAACTAAGCAACCTCTACCTACTTTCAAAGTTTATAAAAGGGATGCGAAAACAATGATACTTCAGTTCAACATTAATATAATTAATAAAATTATTATGGACATATTATCAAATCCTTGACACGTTTTAAATATTAAAAATAAAGTCGAAAATCTTAAAACATTAAAACGTTTCTTTCTTCACCTCTAATAAAATTGGATAATAAAAGAATTTCCTCAGTGGCAGACTTCGCAAAAAATGGTAGACACATCCAAGAAGAAGGACGTAGAACGAACTCCTGCGGCAATCAAGCAGACCTCAACTTCCAAATCGCAAGTGACACTGAGAAGAACAACTAACTACGTATAACGTTCATTACTATACAACAAATCGGTAAAATACCAGAAGTCCAGTGTGATCTTAACTTCGAAGCAGAAGGACATCACATGGACATCGAAGCAGAAGGACATCACATGGACATCGAAGCAATTCGATAAACGTGCTAAACTTAAATAGATGAACTCAACAACACAAGACAGGAGGATTACAACTCGACCTTCATAATCCGTGAAGGTAAACAACTAACATAACGCCTCCACAATAGTAAATATTTCTAAAGAAAAACTGCACTTACCATTCTTATCGCCGTAAAATATTGAACTTCAAAAATTAGGGTGGTCCTTATTATTTCGACTTCCGAATATGCATGCTCCCAGGAACTTAAATATCTGCAATTAAATAAAAAAAATCAGGACTCTATTTTTTATTTTTTTTTTTTTGTGAAAAGAATGTTCAAACGGTAGTTTCAATGGGCTAAACATCGGGAATGTCTCCGAAAATAAGCTATTTCGAAAACAAACTGTTTCACACAAAAGTGTTCAGTTTAGAGAAGGACATCTTTTGAGACCCCCACCTACGTTTGTGAAATATGAATATACTTCCACGTAGAATCCGAATATTTGATAAAAAGTAGAGGGTCCCGTTTAAAATTTAAAAGTTACCCCAAACTCTGCCCCGCGAAGGTAGTGGGCAAGCAAAATGTTAATTCAAAAATAAATCTTACTTCAAAGTAGACCTTTCGCCTTGAAGATTTTTTTTTTCGAAAAAGCTTATCTTCTGAGAAATTCCCGATTTTCAGGGCGATACTATTGAAACTTGTATTTGAGAATACCTTGAAAAATACAAAAAAAAAAAAAAACAACGAAAAACTATTAAAATGTGAGCACCACATTCAAATATCCAATAAATACATGACACCGAAAATCGCTAATTTTTTGGAGTAAATATATTTATGTTATCGTAGGTTTTTCGGAGTAATAATTATTATATATTAATTAATATAAAAAGCACAATTTAAGCACATCGAAATTCTTCAGAAAATTTTCTGAACTAAATTCCGAAATCAACAAATTTATATTTTCCGCAATTTTTAATATTCCAATAAATTTTTAATAACGTCGAAAAAGTATTAAAATTTCCACACCATATAATAATAACTAATAAATAATATTTAATATAAAAATCACGATTTAAGAACTTTTGACATTAAAATCCGTCAAACAAATTCTCCTCTGAATGTCCTTGCTGGCCGCTGTGCTTGCCAATTAATTACTAATATTCAACTGCGTAGCTCCCTATTACTTGCAATGTACACACCGTGGATCATATCGTCCAGATTTATTAAAGAAAGGATCAGAACACACGGCAGGTAAGTTATGCAAATTGAAAAGACGTATAACCACTTTTCCTCGGGCCAGAAATGAAAACCAGAAAAAAATGCTGATCCGTTAAGGGACGACGTTGTCTACACATACGGACTTTGTCCATACGTATATGTGGACAAACATAAAATAATTTCGTTATGAGAAGGACTTATCGTCCAGATTTTCCCATGTTCCGGACAAGGTACAAGAAGCCCTTTCACCATTCATCCTGCACGGTCGAGCAGACATTAAAAAGTTTTCATAAAATGTCCCTAAAGGGTTACATTAACCGAGACATTTGATCACTTACCGTTGAAAATTAACAACCAAAAAGGATAAGAAAATGAAAAGTGGAGAAAAAAATAAGTTGCGTGTCCGGTTAAAAAGAGTTTCCATCACCCCTTTTGTTTACCTGGTACGAACCCGGGACCAGCAACAAACAATAAAGGAATGTACCTTGCACACCCTTTGATCACACATGTGCTCTCATATAGCAAATTCGTGAAAAGGGATGAGACATGCAGCCGTCGTCCTTTCAGCCCCTTCTTAAACTTGAAAACTTTATCTTTGGAAGACGAAATGCCTGTGAAAATTTTCCAGGATATGATAAGAAAGGGAGACGTTTAGTGATATAGGTCATCGTACCGGACTATATATTTGCAGATAGGATAATCATCCATCAGGACACTCTTACAGGATAATATAATTTTATCTTACAAGGAATGCCAGGCAGATGTGTGTCCACATAATTAATAGGGAAGAGATTGCGTCCAGCAAACTGGTTTTAACCCATCGTTCAAGGTACATTTGTCCGCTAAAAAAAGGGGTTGCGCGTCCAGCTATTGTACAAACCAGTTACAATCAGGAAGCTGCCGGGTCACACAAATTGCGAGGACCAGTAAAAAAAAATTTACTAATCTAAAGGACATCATAGGACAACAAGAGGGGTCAGAGATTTTATAACAAACAATATATCAGGAACTGGTCAAACCGGTTAGGTCAGTGTACCTTTTATGCAAATTAACTGCTAGTCCTTGTCCTGCTCAGTCATTATCAACACGATTCGAATACGTGACCACCCGGCACATTTTATTTTCAAATTTTGCTGCTGTATCCTTTTCGGGTAGGTTTGTAATTATTCATACGTGGCATGCCTGATTTCCCGTCCAATTTTGGATTACTTGAACATCCAGTTTTAGTAGAGGTCAGTTCTGTTGTAGAATTTTTGAATTCAGTCAAAATTGGTTTGTCCGTGAAGTCGGGTGGAGAACAAATTGGAATGTTCCAAGTCCTTTCGTCCTTTATCCAAGAATAGTCAAGTGTCAGTTGCAGGTATTATAACAACAGAACTGTGATATTTTGAAATATACGTGTGGCAAGTGTGAGTGTAAAAAAAAAGTGCTAACCTAACCTGATCAGAAATTTTTAAAAAGTCGGAAAGAAAAAGCCTTTGCAAAAATGTTAATGGCATAAAAATTAAAGTTCAATACCTGACTCAATAGGACACCTGCTGAATGGCTAAGAAACCTTTCTAAGCGGATCCCTTTACAAATTAAAACCTGAAAACCCTCAAACGGAAAATTTTACGAACAGGACGAAGAAGCTACCCAGATATTAAGGGATGGGCAAATTGAGCTTCAGTTTTGAAATATGCAAAGAAAAATTAACAATGCCCTAACTTTTCAACTCTTTTCTACAATTTTATCGTTTCCATTCTTGCGATGTTAAGCGAAAGAAACCCTTTATCGACTTCTGGTATCTAAGGTGGTGGCCAAGCGTCAGCGGTGTCGGACGGGTATATACGGGAAAGATGGTGTTCAACAAAAATGGCCGAAGAATTAATATACAAAGGACTTTGGCTCCTACCAAAAATAAGAAAATCAACGAAAAAGTAAAATTGTGAGAGGGGTGGGTGTGTGGAGGGTGGGAAAAAAAGCCTCGATATGAAAGTTACAAAAGAAAAAATGAGAGCGCGCGTAGGCCGTCCTTTACTGTTCCGAAAATTCCTGAAGGGTTGAAAAACCGTCAAGCCCATCGAACACCCTAAGACATCCCCGTTTACCCATTCCCAATTGATGGGGAGCTTTGTGCGAGCGTTGAAGGGGTGTACCCAAAACGGACGTTCGAAAGATGAAAGCTTCAAGACGATGCCAACAACAACATTTTTCCACGAGTAATCAAGAAACTCTTGGCGGACGCTCCAAACGTTGAGCGGGGGGTGGCACAAGGCCGGAAGGAAGGATTCCAAGAAATTAAGGAAAAATTCGGTCCAAACGTACAAAAAGGGAAAATTATTCATTGTATAAAAAGCAGGCCATCTACTTAAGAAACAGGACTCGAGGGGAAACAGAAAAATTCTGGTGTTGGTAAGAATCCTTTCTATTATATCTTACAAAACAGGTCAGTACAGATGTATTGGTGTCCTGCAAAAGGGTTTCAAAGTGATCTAGCACTGGAAACAAATTCAAATTGAGTAATTTTGTATTTAAATCAGCAAAAGAAAATGTCATCTATTTTTCCCTTCAAAAATTGAAGGCGGACGAATAGGATGAGATATCATTCCACCACCCCCCTTGCATCCCCCATCAATTTGATATCTGCCAACCCTTTTTCTTTCCGGACGAAGGGTTCGCTTTCTGTGCTCTCTTCAAGTCATAATAGCGAACGGCCGTAGCGAAAAACGGGAAAAAGGGGAATACGAAAAAAAAAATGGAAATTACGCGCAATCCTTAGTATCTTCTTAAAAATAGCAAAATGGAAAAGTACAGCCTTAGCATTTGAGGAGAATCAGTGGAGCAAGACGGGAAAATATTTTAAACCCCCCTTTCGAATCAAAGGATCTAAAGTACTTTTTCTTAACACAAAGATATTCTATGTTGCGTTTGTTGTGCGTAAAGTGGAAAAAAATTGAGAGAATTAAGATGCTAAATTTGTTTTTATCGTATTTATCTTAAATCCTACCCTCAACTATTTTAGCAAAATCAAGAGAATTTGCGTTTCGATTAAAGGATTGTTGATTTTTCTCATTTACACGAACGTACACCGGGAGGATATCAGGAGCTAGATTTACAGCCAAAACTGGACGAGTCGATGATTGGGTTGAAAGTATTAAATTTATCGAGGGTTGAAATTTTTTCGTTTTAACGAGCAATTCAAGTTGAGAAGGGGAAGAATTATGTTACGTTTTACGACATTAAACCAAGGAGTAATTTAATTGGGATCACCGTGCTGGTATGAAATTTTTATGGACGCTACCGCATTGTTTGTCGTTAAAAGTCGCAGATATATCTGAAATTAAATGCTTTGATTAATAAACTGACAATAGATTTGGCACCAATCTTTCAGGAATAATATTAGAAAATCAAAAAGATCGAGAATTGAAGTCAGTGTACCTTATCTTAGGCTATTAAAGGGTTTTCTGAAAAAAAAGTCTTCGTATGCATAAATAATAAAAATTTTCATAACCCCTTGGGGGCATCGGGGGGAAGAAGAACTTCAGCGACAATAATTCTGTGGTCACAGGGAATAAGTTAGGAAGTCGAAAATCGCTGATGACTCGGAAAACAGTAATAAGTCCCCACCTTCACAACTCGCGTTACCAATTTCTTAACAGAGCGTATGAGACATTGGAGATGACCACAGTACACTGATCCCATTTTGGCCATTTATCGACTTACCATGTTATTCCATGTGACCACAGAATTGTAAGTGGATCAAATTTTACTTTGAGTGTGGTGCGAACCTGCGACCCTAATTTTATCACTTACTCAAATTAAGAAGAAGAAAAAATACAACTAATACAACTATCAAAATAAAATAGTTAAACATCTTTTCAGTTAGCTTTCTGTCATTTATTAATTTTATTGAACTATGTAGCGAAAGTATGATGAGATACGTGCAAGTATAATCTTAAAGTATTTATGTGAGCAATTCGCTCTTCAAATGATTCAGCCATACCATCAGCAGCAGACCATGGTTAAGGCAATTGTATCTTGTGTTAAATATGACACCAAACTTAAAAATAAAGATCTTTGGCGTAATTTGAAACGCGCTGGTGTATACGGGTCCGATGATGCTTCCTGTGGTTGCAGCTCAAATCAAACTTTTTATCCGCAGGTATTCCGTCAAGGGGTGACAATTCAGATCCATTTACAGACCCGATTGTACAAAACAGCGCTATGGACCTGTTGTACTTTCGGGGTATATATCTGTCTGTAAAGTCGCTTTATCAAGCTGTTATTTCCTCTAATTGACAGGTACCTGCATATCATGAACACTTGTTTCAGCACATCCACTTTCCCTAATACTTGGAAAACTGCTACAGTCCTGCCAATCCCCAAGAAAGCCAAAGCAACTGATCCTAGCGACTTTCGCCCAATAAGTATTTTGTCGTTCTTATCTAAGGTTCTTGAGAAGCTCCTGTATAGGCAGATATTGGATTGGCTGGGATCAAATGACTTGCTGACGCCCTGCCAGTCCGGCTTTCGTCCTTCCTGCAGCTGTGAGACAGCAATATTGAAAGTATCCACTGACATTAGGACTGCATTTAATGATGACAACTTTTGTACCCTGGTACTGCTTGATTTCTCGAAGGCTTTCGACTCTATTGCCCATAATATCCTTCTCCACAAACTTGCTAATAATCAAAAATTCAGTTTGTCCGCTATTACGCTGATCGAATCTTTCATTTTTGCTCGTCAACAGCAAGTTAAAGTTGGTGAAAATTGTTCGGGTAAAACGCCAGTTCTTTTCGGTGTTCCTCAGGGTTCCGTGCTTGGTCTCTTATTGTTCAGCCTCTTTATAAATGACCTTCCTCAAGTTGTTAAGAATTCACGTATTCACATGTATGCTGATGACGTGCAGATATATTTAAACAGACCTATTGGCCTACTCGAGGATTGTATCGCACGCATTAATGACGACCTGAACAAAATATGTGAGTGGTCTGTGGGTAACTGTTTATTGCTTAATCCTGTGAAATCGCAGTGCATTTCCTTTTATAATCGCACACTGTAAGGTATTGAAATTCCTCCTGTTTTCTAAATGGCTTTATCCTTCCTGTTCTTAGAAGGGTTACTAGTCTGGAAATCGTGCTGAACTCCGAAGTGAAGTGCTATGATAATGTCAGCTTAATGCTTATTCCAGATTAGATAGTTCATGTGCTCGTAAGGTGCAGGTGGCCTTCAACGACTGCACACGTTTCATTTTTGGACATCGCCGATTTGACCATGTTTCCCAATACAGTTCGGCGTTGTTAGGCTGGATACATTCATAAAGCGCAGATTAATGATTTTTCTTTTTGGGATACTGAGTAGTAATACGCCGGAGTATCTCAGAGAATTTTTCACGTTTATGACATCGCAACGCAACCGTAATATTTTGATTCCTCTATTCAATAGGTCAATTATGGAGGGTTCTTTCACTGTCCAGGCTGCCCGACTATGGAATAGTCTTCCTACTAACATCCAGAGTGCTTGTACGGTCAATGCATTCAAGACGCTTATTGTTGATGCTAAACTTCTTTTTTTATGACGCGTTATCACCAAGTGAAGGGTCTTTGTAGTAGACGACCTTATACCTACAAAGGGAACCATAGAAAGAGAGGAGTTAGGCTAAAAGGCCACTTTCACTACAATCTAAGCTCTTCGAATACATTTTTCTTTACTTTTTATTGCTTCGTTCTAGCTTTACCAAGGAGTCTCAGAATGTAGATGAGCGCTGTGTTTTGTAGCTCACCTGGATCAGAGAAAAAAATGACAATATTTTCTAAGCATTTGTCAGGTACCTTGTCTTGGCAAATAAAGCACAGGATAAACTTATTTTTATTTTTTTTTTTAACGTTTTTGAATCTCCAAGCTAATCGCTTAATCTCTAATTTAATATCGAACCCTATTCTTTCTGTGTTGCAACAAACATTATATATATATATATATATATATATATATATATATATATATATATATATATATATATATATATATGTATAGAGAATAGTGCGTGGTATTAAACGAAAAGGAACTAAGTAAGAAATTTAAAGATGATATCGTCGTACCCAATTTCAGCGTGTGATCTGTAACCTATTCTTGATGAATTTGCAAAGGGGAAAAATTCTTAAAATTTTTCTAAGTTTAACGATTCCTTTTGTACTTCTTAAAACAGTTAGTATTCGTTGAACTCTCTTGTAATATACTTTGTACATAATTATAATTTCTCTCTCAAAAATTTAAAATTCGATAAAATCGAGGTCCTTGTTTATCCTAAACCTAATCAAACAGTTCGACTTTATGAAATAGAAACTGTCATAGCACCATCTACCTCTTTTATTTAAAATGCTTTTTCGTCCATAACTCTGAGCAATTTATTTTCTAATCAGCAGTTTATGCTAAAACACGAAATTTTGTGAAAATTTTAAAGTTTAATTGGCGAAAGATGTCCACTCCTCTGTCCTCCCTCCCGTAATTTTTCCAGCTATAGTAGAATATCTACAAATCTATCTACCTTTTGTATATTTACCCATTTGTCGTGTATCTTTTCATATCTAAATATAAATATATATTATATACACCCAAGTAAATTTTAGCTCTTCGTCGTCCTTTCATTTGCCCCCCTTTTATTTTCGATGAAAAATCTTTCATTTGATGCTGTCCCATTCCTCCGGATTTTTTTTTATTTTGGTGATGGCGTAAAACAGGAGGGAGTTCTATTTAAAATTCGTTCGACTCTCAACTACATTTATAATTTCTCAAGAAAGGACTACGGTGTACTAAAAAGTGTTCTTTTTCTCTTTACCCATGCCATAACACCCTCATTTTTGAGCCTTTTCTCTGGTTCTGGTTCTTTCTTGACTATACCGATCCCGATCCCAATTCTTCTGCTCCCCGGCGTCCAGTCATTGTCGGTCGTCTCTATACTACAATCTTACTGCCATCAATTGCGTTCTCTTTTCTTTATTTTTGTACCTTCAATTTTTCTATCTCGTCTACCCTTCGGCTTGAAAACGCTAATGGAAAGCAGCAAGCAAGTACGCGAAAAATGAATTTATGCGACGACACCCGTGGAGGGTGGTGTGATGGTGGTTTTAAGAAATTCAAAATTTTCATAAAAAGGGATGCGTACCTACACCCTTAAATGACGTAAGACCAGAATAATTTTACGAAAGAAATAGAGATAGTTTAATGGATTCGTGTTAAGACTTCCAATTTATTGGGGTTTGATTGAAAGATAAATTTCCATTGAACAAATGCCAGGAACATAGAAGTAAGCAGGGATAAAGGAGTGATTACGAATTTTTAAATCTCACTTTACCCACAAAGAAGTATTAAACCAAATCGTATTTTACATACATAGGATGTCCTAGGTTAAGTAGACCAAGTTAAAAGGTCGATTATAACATCAAAGGGTGGGGGGTGGGGGTCAATTGTAAAGGTTTTTGATATTACGTTACTTTAAGTTTTTTTGCCAATTTATTAGATATATTTTTTTATATGATAGATAGATAGATAGTTGAATGTAATTATTATTAGAGAGCATGATCCCGTGAAGTGACACAAGAGTCAGCGCGTGGTTCTTAATTATTTAACTGCATTAACTTTGCATTACTTTTTGTGGTTAAATCGTTTTTGCGCGGAAATTTTCTACGCTTCGTTTTTGCCCGGAATCTCAAGCGATTGGTTTTTGCGCGTAACATTTTCTAAGCCACTTTTGCCCGAATCTTATAAATAGGTCACTTTTACTCTCAGCCCGTCATTTATAAGTTAGCAGAATTAAATATATTTGTCGTCACAAAATTCAAGCAAAATTTAAAATGAGTTTAAACTGGGTGACCAGATCCGATTGAATTTTCGAACTAGGTAGAGCTGCCTAGACCAAGTGCTGCTGGTAGTGTTTAATGGAGCATAAAAAGGCGGATCGTAGTCTATTAGTTACTCATCGTAAAATAGTATTTAGATGAAAGTTACAATCTTAGTTAATGTCACTGAAGCTTTGTGAAGCTTGTGTCTTTTTTGGGCTATCAAGTGATTCAATAAAGCCAACTAGAATATAATTGCAATTGAAGGGTCCTGGGAAAGAACGTGCGAAGTCACATTTTTTAAATTTTCGGTTTTTATGGCATTTAGTGGCCCAACGTTAGTACTTCTTTACCCCATTATAAGAATGGAAACAATTGCGCTAGGTCTAGTTATATAGCCAGTATAAAGATGTCCATGTAGGGAAAGAACCTTCAAGTCTCACACTTTATAAATATTCTCTTAAAATTTTTTAGAATGTGACTACGCACGTTCTTTCCGTGGACCCTTCAATTGCAACAGACATCCTCAAGTGCACGAAAGAAATATGACGCAAGACCAAAATTGAGTTAGATGATATTTTTGAATCCGTCCCTTCTTCACACCTAGCTCGATGTATTCAGTGCGAACATTATTGAGGGCTCCCTTCTAAGCCTAAGAACGCTACTAGAGAGTATTCTTTCGATTTTATTGAGTGTTCAATTGTACGTACCACTTCGTGGAGAGCCGTCTCTGCGGATCTTCCCTTGCAGTAGGCATGCTGGGATCCTGATATTCTTTTCCATCTAGTGTCTGCAGAAGGTGAACCTCAAGCATGCGCTCTAGGATCTTTAACAAAAAGAACGACAGACTGATTGGTCGAAAGCCCTTAGCGAGTTCGTGGTCCCGTTTACCAGGCTTAGGGATGAACACTACCTTGACTTCTTTACCAGGTCTGAGGAACGTAATTGAAAGCAATGCCGCCCCTGAAGATACCCAACAACCATTTCTCCATCAAGTCTGGTAGTGTATGTAGCATGATCGGGATAATTCCATCTGGCCCAGGGAATTTGTAGGGAGCGAAACTGTTTATGGCCCAGATAATCCTTTCTCACTTCTCACTCTCCGGGGTGTATTTGATTAGAGAGATGCAGTTAGTTACTATGCATTGGGTTACTTCACTGCAACCTGGGAAATGTGTGTTAATAAAGAGCTCCAGGGTTTCAGCTGGGGATTGCGTCCACTCCCCTTATGTTCTTTTGAGAAAAGAGGGGCTGATTCTCTATTGCTGTAGTGGCAGTACTCCATCCAAGCCTGCCTCTTGGTTTCTATAATAGCTTTTTTATAGACGTTAAGGCAATCCTTTTCAAGATTCGTAGAAATTGTACCCGTAGAAGATATTAACGATATGTCGAGTAATATTCTTGAGATTTGAGATATCTTCATTACTCCAGGGCGGTAAGGATTTTTTACTTTATTTTAAGGGACAAGAGACATTGAAAGTCTTGCTGATGAATTTTTTTAATGTGCGTATCCTAGATTCAAGCTCTTAAATTATATCAATGCCAAAATCTAGTATGACTGAGAGTTTATATTTCATGATTTGACTGAATTTCTTTCAGTCCACTGTTCTGGGGTTCCGTTTCACCTACGAAGTCGAGATTGAATAGTATTCATTTATAGCCGGAGAATGACGTTAAATCAGATACTCTCCAATTGGAGTTTTAAACGGTAAGGACTGGTATTTGAATTTTTATGCAGTAATCAATTTCTTTTTCAGAAGATACAATTGAAGCAAGCCATTTTCTGGAATTAAGACGAGGCGCAATTAAAGGAAGCAATTTCACTTCAAGAAGATGGAATTGAAGAAATAAATGAAAACGATACGAAAATGAAGGAACCTGCTCCTCTTCAAGAAGATGCAATTAAAGGAAGCCATTTCCCAACAAGAAGACACAGATAAAGGAAGTCATTTCTGTTCAAAAGACGCAATTGAAACAAGGCATTTACCTTCAAGAAGACAAGACGCAATTGAACAAAGCCATTTCGAAGTTGCAATTGAAGAAAGCTATCTTTCTTTAAAAAATTAAATCTCAATACAGACTTAAGCTAAAATCTTATTATTTGGAGGACGTTGAAGAATATTGCTTCAAATCAAACAACATATACTAATACAGCAACCACATACCCCTTACACTATTATATGGAATGCGGCTCAAACTAGCGAAAGTGCCTATGCTTACACAATTTAGTTACTTTTTTTTGAATAAATAAAATTATTGCGTTCACAATCAATCATTTTCGCTTCCTGTTTTGATTATTTAAATATAATTTTTGATAAATCTATGAAAAAGTGTGAAGTAAATTTGCAGAAAAATCTAAATTACTACTAACGCCTAGAACAAACTTTAGGTTGCTATGGATTACTTGTGTGTATTTATCAAAATATTTCATTAAATTTATGAAATGATTCTTCTTTTCTTCTTAATTGATCTTTTCAGTGATTACTTGTCAACTATAAATTAAGGCATACTTGGCCTTTTCAAATGTAGCCGCCTATGTACTCATATAAGAAAAAATTATTAAACGTTTTATTGATAACTTTTCATCAACACAGTACATAGTATTTGAAGCATTTAGTGATTACTTGCCATCGGTATATTAAGGCTTTCTGTGTAATTCAAAATGGAAGAGCATAGGAAAAGTAGTTGACTCTGTAATGTAGAAGGTAATGGGTAAGCCTTAGAATCGATTCGGTAAGTAATACATTTCCTACTGGGTAAAGTACTCAAAAACAATGAAGATTTGATTTGTTAAATAAAAGAGGTATTGAAAGTGCTTGCCTTATAGAAAAATAGGCGAATTTGATGTAGTATGCGTATACTTTCTAAGCAAAATTTGACATAAGACTGTTCTGTATATATTTTATATAATATCGGTGAAAGAATACATATATTTAAATTATAAAATCATCTAATTTTATTAAAATGACAAATTATGCACTGTGAGTAGGAGTGAAAACCTGTTCAACTATGGCTTGTTTTTTTTCAAAATAATTCTAAAAACAGAAGCGTGAACTGTGTCCTTTAACAATTTCTATTTTAATCTCACTTTGATGCTGTCAACACAACAAAAACATAAAAAACCAATACGTTTATTTTTAAAACATACCTCACAAATAATATTTTATTCATAGAAAATGTTTAATTAAACCAAACAAATTTAGAAATTTAAATTTATCTACAGCATAATGGAGACAAAATTTTCTTGAAAATAAATGAATGGTTGAACGATGGTGAAACGAAATGAAAAGATATCAAGCAAAAACCCTTTTAGATTTTCCGTAAAAATTTCGTAGAATGGCAGGGTGAAGACTTATTTATTATCCACGGCTTGTAATTACACCTAAGCGGTTTTCTTTGAAAGGAAATCACTCAAGTTAATGGCAATCGCTTCAGATAACTGCTTTATCTAATTTCTTCTTCGATGATGGTGTCACTCTCCTTTCGGTTTCTATGGAAAAATCTTAAGCGGAAATTGGGGATTTTCACGAAGAGAAAGCTTTTCTATTAGGATTATCAGGTACAAGGGGGACACTCTAAATTCAGATACCGAGGGAATTTCTCAAATAAAATTCAAACAGCAGCGCCACAAACAACAAAACTAATTGAGTTTTGGTTGGATGGGGTCAATAATTACGTAGAAAATTGGAAAGTAATAGTATAGAAAGTGATTAAGAGTCATTTGTTTTTTAAATGCTTTGAATTCTGATGCAAAGATGAGGAAGATTATTTGAAATTGAAGTTGATTTAATATTTGGGGTGGCAAAAAATGGAAAATTCGGGTTAAAACGTAGGGCCATCCCTCTCTAGCTTCCTTAACCCGGAATTTGACTTGATGACAAAGATTCCAAATGAACGGATAAACGGCAATGGAGCTCAGTAGTATTTTAGAGTAATTTTTTTTAAGTCAACAGAAAACAACCAAAAGTCAGATTTTTATTTTTTAACCCTTTAGAGGAAATTCATTTCGGATATGGGCTTAAACCGATGTTAAACTTGTTTTTCACTTTAGAACGCCGTACAAGCCTAAATTATCAGGAAATTAAGAAACGGAAAGAATTATCAAAATTAAATTTCTACAGTTTCCTCTTATCAGTGTTAGTCTATAGCTCTTCTCTCCTATTAACAATGTACCTAAGGCTGACTATGAATTTACTTGATATGAATAAATCAGTTTCATTGTTACAGCTAAAATAGTTCGGTCCTTTTTGTTAAGACCATCGCACATCCTCTGATAACACAAACCTATTTGTCGCAGTGAATTGAAGCATAAGTTTAAAAATCTTCAAATTCCAATTGGAGTTGAATACAGAGTACCGTCGAAAACTCCAAAAATTATAGATTCTTTTCGAAAAATTTGAAAGAAAAAAAATTATCCGTGACAAACGCGAAATAAGTTATTCTCTTGCTTCTAATTATTCCCTTGTAGCAATATTCCAGACCATGGTCCCCTTATTGGGTCACAGATGTTAAATTGAATGCAAAGTGGGAGGAATTTTCAAGGAAAACATGAAGTTAGAGTGATGACTTTTCACAAATCCTAAAAGCATTTTCTTTTGTCATATCAAAGTAATATTTTCATTCTTTGTCAACTCCGTTTCCTTTACGTATACCATGCTTCCACCCTACTTTCCTCATCTACACAAAAGTAATGAAATCTTGTTCAAGTCCCTTTAGAAAAACTATATTGCTGCCGTATCTGTAATGTTTCCTGTCATAAATGTCTCTCTCTTTCTTTCTTCTTTACTAGCATTAAGCGTAAAATAATCTCCTTTCATTTCCCGCACCATCCCCCACCCTACCCTTAGTAACAAATCTGAAATATATAACCGGTCAAAAATTTCGAAAGATTCATTTTAAGGACAGTCACTTTGGGATGAAATTTGTCATTTAACTTTCAATTTTAAGATTTTATGCTTGAACCCTTTTCTCTGCTGGATCGCATTTTAAGGCAGGTGTCGCCTACCATTTGGGGGAGAATTGAAAAGTAAATTGAGCGAAAGGATACTGTTGGAAATGTAAAGATATGAAAAAAAGTAAGAAAGATTGTCTACATAAAGGTATTTGGTCGGGTTATGAATATTTAATAGTCCTTCGGGGGGAAATAAAGAAGGACAACGGAATGTTCCGTCTGAGTGAAAATATAACATTCTTAGTTGAGGGTTGGCTTTGTTAATGAAAAATGAAGGAAAGAAAATTGAAGAATTTCGATTTTGCATTTCTTTAAATATTGTCTAACGCTGACAGTGCGATAAGTCCGGCCCCTGGCCAAATATAATAATAATAATATTTATTACTCACGAAGTACAAAAAGTATAAAACAATGTGAAGGTAATACTATTAGAAAAACAACAGAGCATGGATCAATTTTCCTCTACGTTTCCTAATCCATGCACGGAGAGAAGAGTTTTGATATTTGTATCTGAATATTCCAGTGAAAATTACGGTTCTCAATTGGAACAGTTTTGCAACTGGCAGCTGCCTTAACTTTTACAGAACAGCACCGTAAAAGTTTCTGAATGAAAATACCCGAGTATTAGCGAAGAGTACTGGGAGAATTATGGTGGAAAAGTCGATCGATTTGTTATAAAGCAAAAAGTAAATTTTATGAGTCACGTGAATTTTACGGAGTTGTTTCGTAAAAAAATTACTAAAAGTATCGCAATGTTTATAGTTCGGCTACTTAAATTTTGGCAGAATATATATTACTATTGATATTCGAAGAGTTTTCATTTACCAAAAGTCGTCATTGAGTCTCGCAACACCATCTTCAAGCTCAATATCAACGGCATAGATGTGAACTCTAAATTCAAAGACAATGTTCATAATATCATTATACGGTAAAAATTAAGGGCATAAAACTGACTTTTGGAGTCCTCCCAAGAGCGAAGGGCGATTTATCTCAGGAGGGCAGAAATGGACAATGCAACGGTGCGTAGAGAGGAAAAATCCTCCACCATGGAAAGGTGGAAACAAAGATGGAGAGGGGAGAACAGGAGACGATGGACAGCGAGGCTAGGTTATTACCTAACCCAACTCCTGAGTGCCCGCGGCTACTTTCGTTCGTACCTTCACCGAATGGGAAAAGTAGCGTCACCGGAACTCCGTTTGGCCTCTACTGCCCAGGCCAAACGGACACCGCAGAATACACTTTCTTTGAGTGCCAGAGATGGGCTCCCGAGAGACGAGCCGTCCAAGGCATGATCGCCGATAAAGAAACCTGCAATCGCACAGTCAGGTATGCGGAGGATATCCTGCGGGGAAAAAAGAAAGACCTGGACTAGCAAGCCGCCGCAGACGAGATGGTCGCCTGACGGGCTAAAGGAAAAGACCTAGCTTGAAGTAATGTGAAAAACGGTTCCAGGCTTGTGTCCGGAGAGCCAGGGAGGTGTTTTAGTCGGTAAACTGCGCCACAGAAGTCCGACACTGCTGGGAACGGGTGCCCAGCGTGCATAAAGCATTTCACCTCCCTGAAAAAAAAAGAAATCAAGAAACTCTTTAGTAAAGTGAATTTCTTGTTTAAGAAAAAATTTCCATGAGTACTTTGTAAATATATTCATGGCTTTCGGGAGGGAGCTAATTTTGCGAGAAAAATGACCAAAAGAAAAAAATTTATTAAAAAAAAATAAAATTCCAGAAACTCATTAACACTTGGAAAACTTTCATCAAGGAGTTAGTAGACGTCAGAGCAAAATTAAATAATAAATAAATTAAATAAATAAAAAATAACACAAAGTACATATATAGCATTACTTGAAGGTGTACATATAAAAAGGTTAGAAAGAAAAGCAAACAGTTCACAATTGTGATGGAGCGGGAATTGCAAGGGATGTTTTGGGTGAGTGCAAGTCCAGATTCAGAAGAAAACTGCAAAATTTGCCACCGTCATCATCATCATCAGCGCCATAAAGCCTTTTCATGGAGCAAAAATTAAGAAGCAAACGAAAGCAAAAACACTAAAAAGAAAACTCTCAACGTGAAAAACTTTCTCATTTTCATCTTTTCCGGCAACGAATACTTTTCACTCGTTTTCTCTATTTTCCACAATTTATTAACACTTTGATGAAAAACTTTCACCATCAAAGTAAAACTTTTCTCCGGAGTTTTTTCGAGGTGTCTTGAAAGTGGTGCAGTGATAAAGGTTGGTCTTGTTGTCGGTGGAATGGAATAGGATGACTGTAGTTTAAATCATTATTAAGTAGTTCCTCTGAGTGAGGGAAGTAATATTTCCACTGAATTCAAATGCAATTAATTTTTCGAAAGAAGAAGAAAGTAATCTAAATTTTTCTAAATTACTTTTATTTTATTTATTTCTTATATCAGTAATTGCAATGATTTTTACATTTTTCTTACAACAATATAAAAGATTAAAATTAAATATGTCATTTCGTATACATATGATTATATTATTCTGCTTGGAACAGCTGACAATTCACAGTAAACATTGGAAATTAAAAATGGTTTTTCTCCACTCAAAGTAAAATTGTACCCATATGAGATAGCTTATAAGTCACTCCATTTTAATACATCTCAGTGGATTGAACCTTGTGGCACTTTAGAAAATTCTGTTTTACCGTCAGATTTACCAAAAAAGTGGCAATAATATTTTAAGTGGAAAATAAAGAAAGTGTAGACAGTAAAAAAATAATTATTCAAAGAATTTGTACAAAGGCCTAATCTTACACCGCACATTATCAAAAAATTAATAAATACTTTGCATACATTACTACGAAAAGATATTTGAATATGAAAATAAATAAAGAAGGAGAGTAGAGTATACAAATTAAAAAAAAAAAAAACATACTAAAAAATGAGGAGAAAAACAATATTTAAGGAACATAAAAATAAATCTGTTTCAATTTCCATTTTAAAATTGCAATTTTACATCCAAAAGGTAATGCGTTTCAAAGTTTAGCCGGAAAAATTACGCTTCCATTCATTGTAATCGTGTTACAAGTAAGACATTTTCCGGTAAATTTTAACGTGACTCAAAATTTATTGTGTGATTTAGGAAAAATGTGCCGCCGGAATGACCGGTAAATTTCACCATAATTTTCCCAGCTCTTTTAATCTCTATAGAAGTGAATTATTTAAAATGAAGATTACTTTAGTGGTAAATAAATTAGTGAATGCTTCTGAAGACTACGGTTCGAATTTCAGACTATGTATATTTTTTATTTGGTTTTTTTTTGCTGATTATTTTGTAATCCTGTGGAATTCTATGCTGGCAATATTCTTTGAAACCGAACAAATACTCGGGTCTCTTAAAATTTTCCGTAAAAATTAAGGTTACTAGCATTTGCAATTACAATTATAGTTGAGAAACGTAATTTTTACTAGAATTTTCGAATAAAAATCCCAATTCCGTGTAGAACAAAGAAAGAATTCTCAGATTGTAAGTACTTAAATTTCGGAATAAGGATGTTTCGAGTTTTCATTGAGTTTAGAGGTTTTATATTGACATACAGATGCTCGCAGACTTTCACATTAATAATCCTAAACATATAAACACACTTCCGAAAATTTAGTTGTGATACCAAGAATGCCCTTGACAAATGCTGAGATGTGGTTATATAGCCGCAATCCAAATACAAATCTATCGCAAGCGTTAAAAAGCTTTTGCAATATATGACATGTAGTTGAGGGCCATACATAATGCCAGTCACAGTAGTTCGTGAAAGAATAGATGTAATGTTTTCTGATCCTAGTCAGGAGATCTACATATGAGGTCCTTCACTATTTGAGAATACAGGCAATCTCGTTGAAATGGTCAGCCCACCTGAAAAACGACACTTAGGTTTTCAACTCTGTTCTAGAAATATACAACTGCACGGTCTAAGATAACGGATAGAAAGCTACATATATTATTGTCTTCTCTATATATTAGCATGGCCTGAGTTTTTATACGATTAAGAACTAAGCTGTTGCACTAAGTCTACAAGGAAATACCATACAGAACAAGGTTAATTTTATATGGCAAATATAATTGTACATCATCTTCATATTTGACTACATTACAGTCCAGAACCAATTCACTTACACCAATAATATGCCTAGTAAACAAGAGGGGCCCCAAAATGGACTCTCGCCGTACACCGAACAATAATTTAGTACTATCTAACAAAACATCCTTCACGTTAGCACATTGAAAAAGTTTAGTAAGCCTTGAGGATGATGATATTGTAGCATCAATGCTCAGTGGTTATACATTAAATGTTTAGCAACAGGATATGTTCTAAGGTTAAGGTCTTTTTCTACTAAAATCGATAAGAAAAAACCATATGGAGCTTATGGGTATTAAAGGAGTCTTTGATAATATAGACTTCGGAAGGCAGAAATATGCTTTTATCGGACGTGGAAATAATCCTATCGTGAGGAAGGTAGTAAATACGAGGGTAGCAAATACAAGGAGGAGTATTATCTCCTATTCTGTGGAACATTATTGTCGACTTATATGTAGCTATGCAGGCCTGATGAAGAGCATATACACAACATGGGTTATGCCGATGACAATGCAAGTTCACCATAAGGAGAGGTGTGAGGGTGTTACAGAAAATAAATGCAAAAATATCTGATCTCATCATTTTCACTAAGAAAACGAAGAACCTAGACTTTAGATAAATGGAACTCTTTGGAGAAGAACTTACTCTTGCAGGCTTAATCAAGTATGTGAGGGTATTCCTAGACGCAACACTTCCTGAGAAAGACACGTAGAGGAAAGAATTCAAAGAGCCAGCATGGCATTACATCAATGCAGAATGTCAGTGTGAGATGGGGAATGTTATGAAGGCCACATATTGGAACTACACCATGATAGTGACGCCAATTATCGCATATGCCTCGATGGTCTGGTAGGCAAGGGCACTGTAAAAAGGCAATTGTGAAGGGTTCAGAGGCTATGCCTTTCGAACGACGTCCACATCAACACTGGATATACTGCCCATTAGACCATATGTAAAATGGACGGTAGCGTCAGCAGCTATTCACATGGACCGAGGTGCAAACTGGCACAGCCAGCACTAGCTCCGGGCATAAGAAACTCCTGGATTTTATTAAAAATAATATACGAGAATCGGAAATTTCTATCGGTGATATAAGCAAAGTAAGGGTAATTGATAGATAACAATCTAACTGACGTTGCAATTTTCAGGAATGGATTCATAATTGATGGAAAGGCAGGAGCAGGATTCCTCAGTGAGGATTTGAATCTGAACACCCATCTATGCCTCAGTCTATTAGGCAGATATTACTGGCATGGCAGATTTTTCTCAGTTCTATTTATTTTTCAGCGTTGATACAAGATATCTTTAGTACCTATTAACCATTCTATGGTACCGGAAAACCAGAAAAGTTTACCTGGTCATTTACGTACAATTTTAATAGGCACAGGCCAATTACATACAAAAGTTAAAATATCATGGAAAATTGGAACCTTAGTATAAGAGGCTGGCATACCCATGAACACAATTTAATCCTAAATTCGATATGACCTAGATTCTAATACTTGTTTATGTAAAACACAAGTACGAACAAGATCACTTGTAAAATACATAAGTGATGGTACTTTACACCAACTTATTTACTATAAATTGATAGCTTTTAGAAGACAACAATGCAATCCTATGCATCATTTCCGTTCCGTGATTATGTATTTTATTGAAGAAAAAATTACAGAAAAGATTACGGTTCTGCTCACCGTAATAGTAAGTAAGTAAGGTAATAAGTGAAATTTCCGTTTCTTTCAGTAATTTTTAATGCATTCATAGGAAATTTTTACGGAACAGCACCGTAAAAGTTATGTGACACGCAAAATTTGCTGTGCGATTTAGGATTTTTCCCGGAATAACCGGCAAATTTTACGGTTGTCCAACATAATTTTCCTAGCACTGATACTCGGGGCTTATCGTTTTCCAGTACTGACAACACGAGAACCGCAATTTCCGTATAAAAATTTTAGAACATTGCTCTCCGCATTGCACAATTATCGTGCTGCTAGTAAATTTTGCTTAAACTGATTTTCTATGAGTTATAGCCATAGTAATCAATCAGAACCATTGCTCTTTTGCCGGCATATATTAAGAATAATAAAAATAATTTAAAAGTATCGGTATACAGACTGTAAAACATCTTTTGCAGTTCTACTTAGTTCAGCATATATCAAGTGTAAATATCTCATTTATTGCGATCTGTTTAAAACTATTGAACACAATCGCATGCAAAATATACTTAACACCGTAATTACTTCTTGATTTTTCCACAAACTAAACGAAAGCTATGTAAGCATTTTTCAGCAAGAAAACACTAAAACTCATTATGCACTAAATAGTTACCACTTAAATCAGATACGCCAGAATTACGATTTAAACAACATCAACTTTAAGTTAATCAATTGAATAAAACATCACACTTCAAAATCTTAAGAAATTTTCTAATGACAACGAAAATAAGAGACAAACAACACACTTACTCAAATCGATAGATTTTAAGGATCGAATCACAAAAATTCTTGAATATTAAACAAAAACTCGATTACAGCTTTGCAAAAAATACTAAATATTTCGGAAAATTTACAGAACTAAGAAAAACCAGACAAAAACTATTAGTACAAAGCTCGATTCTCCCATCATTAAAAGCAATTTTACCCTAAGGACTTTCCAACGGATCCCCTGAATTCCTTAAAAACCCCTTTGAAATGTTACCCCTCCTTAAGCTTCAGCGCCATCTACATGGCAAGAGAATAAGAAACTCACATAATGTTACTTCTGTTAAATTAAAAGCTCCGACAGATGTCGCTGCCTGTACCATTTTAAGCAAATCGTCCTTTGAGACACAAGAAAGGAGAGAATAAAAAAAACGACACCCTCTCCAAACTTCTGGATACTTTTACCCTACAGGAATATTCAGGGTGGGAAATATTTTTTTCCGGTAAAGCGTCAAACCGCCTGATTTCATCGAGGAATCGTGTATGCCGCGTTTACAGGATTCAACTTGCAATGGTTTGCCACTGTAGTCATTTTTTTATTTTGTACACACCTCTCTTTGGACCAAGGATGCTGTTGGCTGGTGGCTCGTGCCATGTAATTTATTAGGTTTTTTGTTACATCTCCTGAACTTGTTGTGAGGAACGTGTGCCTGTCGTCCGACAGGAGGGTGATGAATTTTCACCGTGCCGTATTTATTTTTTCCTTCGTTATGATGTAATTTGTTGCAATAAACGACAATTCCATTTAAGGGTATAAAAAATGAGATTTTGTCGTCGCCATAGGGGATATGTCTGTCAGATGAGGGTTGATGCTGTACGGGTATTTAACGTTGGATTTTATTCGGGTTTTTTTCGGAATGTGGTTTATTTGAATTATTCTAATTATTATGCATTGTTAACGTGAAAACATCAAGACAAGTGAATAAGAGATTTAATGTGATGAAATTTTATGTACCTGAATTTCAGTATCATTTTGGAAATACGGCATTGGATTGTAGCTCGAACAATACTTGACTTAGAATTAAATTTGGATTTGATCGATCATCTTTAAAATATAAAAAAGCAAAAGCAAATAATTTTTTGAACAAAAAAAAACTAATAAAATAGCTTACTCAATAGGATTTAGCCCTGTGGCATACCTGTGTGAGTTAACTAAAAATGAATTTATGGAAGAACTAAAAATTGTCGGGGATAATACTTATGATAGACATCTTTCAAACGTATTCGTTACGAACGAATTGTATGCGGGTGGTTATAATTAGATGGTAAGAGATGGAAATAAAGCTGGTACGGTGATGAGAAAGCATACCAAAAGGAACTATGTATTCTTCTGTGCAATTATTCTTAAAGAGGAGAAAATAAATAATGTTGGAGAGCTCGCAAATCAACTTTTCCGAATTTTTAACTTAAAATTAGTATAACCTAGTATTCTTAAAATTTTACGAGATTTGAAAATTTTTAAATTAAGGCACAACATAAATACCCACAATATAGCAGCTAAGGATTCCTACACAGCGAAAGTTTGCATGCTTTGAATCTTCCCTGTCCCCTGAAAATTTGAACATAATTGTTAACCTAGGTTCTATTTGACTGATGCTACAGGGGGGAAAGGGGGGTTCGATTTCTATATCCACACTTATTATCAAGACATTGTATGTGTCTGGCGCGGAGGATTGATATTTTTGTTAGGGAGGTGGGGGGGGGGGGGGGGGGGGGTTGCACTGTTTAGCAAAACCGGGTTCCGTAGCAGTAAAGAATCTTTATTATATTTTTTGTCTGTTCGTCCGTCCGTCTGTAAGTTCAGCGGCTCCCATCCTTTCATCTATAAACCCACATTAGGATAAAATTTGGTATACGGACGTTACCAAAAAGAGATTTGATGAGATTTTTGGAAAAATAACATTGAACTGGCGAGAAGTTGGAATGTTGCTATTGATGAAAAATTTATACGTTCAATATTTTGATCAAAATACTTTTGCCAATGAAATATTTTCTGAACATTAATTAAGAAAAAGAAAAATTAAAGTTTTTATTGGGGGGTGGGGGATTATGAAGTTTTACACTTGCGGACTACAATTGTGTAATAACGTAAATATTCTACTAGGATCGAGTCGTCAGCAGAAGTGTTCAGAAATCAATTACGAACCTTTTCAATTCACTAAAATTACCAAGATGTATAGTAGTAGTGATAGTAGTTACTAAAAAAAACTACACTCTTCGAAAGACTGAAGACTTTCGTCAAGAGAAAGGACTAATTTTAATATGGAAAGTATATCGAGTGTATATAGAGTGTGATCCCCCATTGCTAATAGGAGAATAATTTGGTCATATGGTGGTGGTGGGGGAGTGGGAGGTTGATTGTGTTTATACCGATTTTAGTAAGGCCTTATATCGCATTGACCACAGGTTGCTTGTTTTGAAACTTACTATGTTGGGTTTCCATCTCTTTTCGTCCAATAGAATTCTTCCTATCTCTCTGACCGAATACACGCGGTTCCCTCTATCGTGAAATTTCCGTCACTTTTGGGGTGCCCCATGATAGCAATTTGGGTCCGCTTCTATTTATTATTTTTATTGACGACATGGGCTCCATCTTAGCGAACTCGAAAATTTTATGTTATGCTGCCGATGCTAAAATGTTTCGTGTTGTCTCTGACTTCCACGATTGTTTTACGCTGAACTGTGAACTTCAATCTTTTAATTCTTGGTGTATTGCGAACAATATGCCTTTGAACTTTGATAAATTTACGTTTGTCTCGTATTTAAGAAGAAAGGCTCCATTGATATATGACTATTCTGTCAGTGGCAAATTGCTAACCAGACTGAATATAGTAAGGGATATTTTATTTTTATTTGCATCCTCATTTTGAGTATATTTTTATTTTCGTTTGTTATTGTTATTTTTTATTCTTTTTCACTTTCATTCTTACTTTCGCTTTTCTGTGGTGGTACCTGCATATTTTCTTTTAATTCATTCTATTCTAAAAGACATTAGGTTATGTTCAAATGGAAAAAAATATTTTGCAGAATTTATTATTTTCAAATTTCAATAATATCCAAAAAAATCGACGCAAGAGTGATCTTAAGGGTTAACTAGAAAAAACATTAATTTTTCAGCAACTCAAAGGGTTGTCCCCTAGGATTTGGCCACATCGTAAAAAAAAAAACAAACAAAAATAAATAAAAATATGAGACTGACGAAAAAAGCTACAGTTTTCCTATTGCCTATGACTCAATACCTTTTAATCCTGATTATATAGGAATTTCAACTTTAGAAAATTAGAAGATCAGGTGGGGGGGGGGGACAATGCTTTTTCGTACATTTGAGCTTTATCTTAATTACGAATTCACCAAACATTTTTGAAAGTAGCTGATTCACACGATACCCCAACTGATAGAAAACAAAAAACTTTTTTTAAGGTCCCAACTCCCCCCCCCCCTAATTAAATATTAGAAAAAAAAATATTTTATAATCTTTAACTATGTACGCATGATAAATTTTTTTGTAAATACAGCACATTGACACAAAATATTACAAAGATGTAAAAATTATATAAAAAAATATTTAACCTATAAATTCTACATAAAAAACCCAAAAGTATCAAAAAAATGCTATTAAATGGCGCAAAAAATGAAATAAGGTAACACAAAGAAAACAAGAACATTATGCAAAACTGAGAGCCAAACGGACATAGCATATAAGAACGGCACATTTGTAATATATGTAAAAGGGGATAAAAAAATCAACAACAAGAAATGAAAACCACCGGGTAATTGGTAGCTCCAAGAAGAGTTCTTTGAAATTTTGACATTTTTAATAAACCGGAACAAACGAACAATTAAACCGAAAACGACCGGGGATAGAGTCCCGCGGGACCAGTCTGCAGACCATGATACATCCTCAAACTGCTTTCTAAGCTCTGCTCTCCCAACAGGAGACTCAGAGAAGCTCCGTCGACGAGATGCTACAAGGCTGCGGCCTATTGTCACCAGTAAAAGGTAAGGCTGTGATTCTGCATCGACGCTAAAGACTCCCAGATATAGTTTGAACACTTTCTTTGATAATTCACTCATGTGTCATACATATTTTGTGTATTCAACATATAGCTTGGGATGGTAAATGGAAGTCCAATTAGTTTCTTTAAAAAATATCTTTTGAGTTTTTCAACTTCCTCTAACTGGCTATAACCCCATACTTTTGCACCATAAAACATAATGAACCTACATGCTGTAATAAATAACTATCTTTTTGTTGAAGGAGGCTCTGCGTTATTTTGAATAAAGTCAGCCTGTGTCATATTGATCGAATTTT
This sequence comes from Leptarthrus brevirostris, assembly GCA_964036015.1. Classification (NCBI taxonomy): domain Eukaryota; kingdom Metazoa; phylum Arthropoda; class Insecta; order Diptera; family Asilidae; genus Leptarthrus; species Leptarthrus brevirostris. Next base: position 25,003,966 of record OZ038376.1, on the reverse strand, counting down.
AAGCAGTAGTTTTTTATCTAGCTTAAATGATGAGATGATTCCTAGATACTTGTACAAAGAAACGACTTTCATCTGCATCTCATTGTATGTCTACTTTTCCAAAGATTTTTTTCTCCAATCCCTTTAATTTCTTAAAGTTTACTATTAAGCTCCATAATTTGCAATAAGTTTCAAGATCATGTAACATCATTTGCAACTTTTCAAGTCAATCCGCAATTAGCACTAGCTCATCCGCGTGCAGTAAAACTCTCACGTGGACCCAATTAAAAGTTATTCTTCCGCATATCGAGTCGTGCAGATCATTTATAAAGAGGGAGAACTGAAGTGGGTTTGCCAGGCAACCGTGTTTAAGCCCCAGACCCATTCCACACTGCAGGCTGCTATGTCATTCACCAATGAATCTACAGCACTGACAAATGTCAGTTCTTCCTTACTATCAATTGGAGATCTGCCATTTAGAGCACTACCAAGACACGATATGTCGTTGATTATAAAAAACTTTAACCGCGAGCGTTTACAGTATTATCCTTTGACACCCTAAGCGTTCATCGAAGAAAGCAGTACATTAAATTCCTCCGCAAATTACTGGAGCTCTCGACAACTTTCCTACACTAAATTTTGGAAAATTATTTTTACATCTTTTAAGTCTTCTTCCCACTTATTACAGGAAAAAGTACAATATTTTCCGATCCACTACAAATTTGTACTATACCATTAATGCAATGGAAATTCGTACCTTCTCGACAAGCTGAACTAATACCGTAGAAACCACCATCGATAGCTCTACCAAATTTAGAATTTTTAGTAGCAGGGACACAGTATACTTGAAAACCGTTAAAATATCTTTTATATTGATATTAAATTTTATTGCCTTAATTCTCGCCGAATTCATCATACAGACAGACGGGAGAATTCTATCATGAAAATTTTTCTATGCTAAAGTAAGTGATACCTTTCGACCTAAAAGCTAACCCATTAAAGAGCCTCTTAAAAATTCTGCTACATCATTTAAACTTCTACTTTTCCAAACAGTAAACAGTAAACTTTTCCAAACAGTAAACAGCTGAGCGTCAGTAAACAATTTGTCATCTCTCAAACTAGATACAATCCCGGAAAACATGACAGTTCGGCCATTTCACCACCAGGCGTTTCGTCATTATTTCATTTTTGTTGTACCAGAGATTAACCAATCCTTGCACACACAAACGAAACTATACACTCTTGTAACCAAAACTAAAGAGAAACGCTGATGTTATTGACGCATTTCAAGCTCAATACTTCAACAGAACGAGCACAAGAGAGTTTTTTCTTTGAAGCATATGAAAATTGTATAAATGAGATACTTTTTATCATGTTCACATATTCAGAACATTTGTAAGTTCACCTCAAGAAAAATCGAATTTAAGACTTTTAAGAAATAGTAGGAGAAACTACAATTCCCCACACTTTTCCTTATATCTACTGTGGCAAGCATTGGTTTGTTTATACCACCAATGCTCAGCTGTTAATGCCAGCTTCCGGACTTGTATCTAGAGTAGGCTGTGGGCTTATACATATTAATCGTATGTTGTCAAATGTCAGTGGTTCGGAAGCCACTTTAAATTATAGGTCCAGCTGCAATCGTTGTCTCGAATCGGGTGAAGCTCCTCTCGTGCCTAATGCCCCGCATGTGTTTACGGGAACTAAAGAGGTAAAGCTTTAAGGATTAACAAAATATTTAAGCCGCATTGATTTTTGATTTATGTTCAAAAATATCCGACAAAATACCAATCTCCCCCCATCACCATCAGGTCTGATGTAAATGACAGGAAAAATAAAACAAAGTTCCAGCCATTTATAATTTCGGGGAACAAAATAAATTTAATAAATTTTATGAACTTTTTTTTATATTGTGCGTGAGGCTGACGCGTACATGTTCGAAACTTTTCGAACTTGTTGATCTAAAATCTCAAAAACGGGTTTTCATATCAACGTAAAATTTTCTCAATACGTTTAGAGCACATTCTGCATGAACTAAAACCAATTTGATCCGATCATTATCGACTTCCAAAATTTCGGAAATAATTTTGAAAAATGTAATTTTCTCATCCTTAACGTGATCCTTTCTAATTCACGCGATTGCTACACTTATCCACCTTCACAGCTAACATTTAATTATCCTTTTGAATGTCTTCTAGGAAGAGTTTTCATGTACACCAAAGTTCAAACGAAAACAACTATCTGTCTATCAATCAGATGCAAAAGGCGCCATTTCCAGTTTTTGGAATAAAAAAAATCGTTTGATACGGTATTGGATAGAAAATTGGATACCCTATAAGCCTATGATAGTCTAAATTATCAAACAACCTCATCTCATACTGCTTCAGGGAACAGAAACTAGGATTACTTTCAATGAGGTATGTATCGTTTCTATAATAATACAGAATCAAAAGGAATAATCAAGGCTAAATGAAAATCACAAAGGCCCCTTTTGCAATTGATACACACATTTGCTCCGCCTCTTTTACGATATCTCTCGTTAATCATTTGCTCCATAATTAATTTATATAGACATAGCATAGACTAAGTATTTATAATTATGAAATATTAATTTAATTAAGCTTGAAGCGGTTAAAAGCTGGATGTCTCTGTGAACAACATCTGAACAAGCTCCAAACAAATGAACTACTTCTCTGATAGGTTGGGTAATTTTGTTGAAGAGGTTGGGAATACCGGAAATTCCCCTCCCTATCTACACTTCAAACTTGAATTTTAAATAAAACGTAGTTAAATATACTCGCGAAACTGTTGAAGTTGAACAAATATAAAGCTTAATTGCAAAACCCCCACCCTTTAGTTTTGACGGAATACCAGTGTTCCAAGGGTAGAGAAACATTAAGTAATAAAGTTTGCTTAAGGAGGAATATAGGAAAGTGCGGTCCTACATATTTGAAAAATGCCCCATACTGAGATAACATTCCGAGAGTGTATTAAGTGCATGTGAAAATTCGTAAATTAAGTGAGGTAAAGGGATCAACTATCTTAATAAAGACCCTTCAACAAGCAGCACTTAATAACTCCATTTCATCTCTTAATTTTCAGAAATTTGCTTCCTGCTGAAAATCACGTTAAAATACTACTATCTGGTATAAAATACATATTTCTTAAATTCGTAAATTAAGTGAGGTAAAGGGTTCAACTATGTTAATAAAGACCCTTCAACAAGCAGAACTTTATAACTTCATTAGATCTCTTAATTTTCAGAAATTTGCTTACTGCTGAAAATCACGTTAAAATACTATCTGGTATAAAATACATATTTCTTAAATTTTTTTTACAAAACTGAAAAGGAAGGACATCCAATTAGAAACTAAACTTACACAACCACTTGAATTATTTAGGTGACTTTTCAAGGTCTAAAATATATTCATTCGAAAAATTTCGAGTGTGCTAAAGCCGATCTCAAACCCGGCTAAGATATAAGAAGAGAAACCCACTATCGAGACACGGTACAGGTTCCGGCAGCCCAATGACCAGTAAATAAATTAACAAATCTAGTCGTTAACGATCAACTCCGATGGCCGAACAAAGTCGATGGTATAAGTGCTTTAATCTGGTATATTTGTTCTGATGAGATAGATCTTTCTTTCTTTCGTCGGCCCTAAGAGAGTTCTACCGTCATTAACCCATAATTTTTTCTGCTGAAGCAGATTACGCTAAAAATCCATTGGAAGGAAGGGGGTGTTGCAGAGTAATATCAGTGTTTCGGAACCCACTTTAAGTTGTACATCTGCTTGAATCGCTTGAATCGTTGAATCGCAAGGAAGTTCTTATCTCGCCTACTCATACCCCACAAAGGGTTAAGGAGCAAGATACAGAGAGTCAGCTAGCCATAGCAGCAAGCCTAATCGGCAGAAAGAAAGGATTTGTAACCTTTTTTTTGCAAATGCAAATTAAAAATAGACCAGGACTCAAACTTACGGCTTTATTAATGAAATATGATTCGATTGCAATCGATCGAAAATATAAAAAATTTAAAATTGAATGAAATTAAAAAGAGATATTGTACTAACGTGAGTTGATAGCTTTAGATCCATTCAATTCTAAATTTCCTCTATATTTACGATCGATTGCAATCGAATTGGATTCAGTAATAAGGCCCATGGAGTAGTGATCGTGCCACACAACCATTGATCTAACTTCATCTCCTCTCTCCTCTCATATTTTTGCACATACGTAAATTTTTTATTATTATTTGGGTTACCTATTTGGCAGTATGGTACAATCAAGGAGGTTTTTTTTGCTAGAACCTCTACTGTTGGGAGAAATGCTCAGGTGCACTTAGGTTGGCAAGAACGTCTTTAGCAAGGGAGAATCAACATCAGCTGGCCTTAGAAATTTCTGACTGAAGATCCCTCTATTTAGCTATGCCAAGGCAGGTCAAAAGCACATTTTATGCATTGTGGTTTCATCGTCTTCCACACAAAGGCGACAGACACTTCCTCTCTCTAGGCAAACCTTTCCGGTTTAGATGATATCTTTGCCCATAGTGGTGTCATTGTAATCATTAAGTCTAACAAGTGCCTTAGTCAGGATAAGCCTGGGGACATTTCTCCCGTATAATAGCTTCTTCAATCACAACTTTCGCCGACGACCAGCTGAGGCTGCAATAGGACCTTGGCACAGATTGACCAGGTATCCAACAGAACGTAATCCTGGTATCGGTGGCCAGTACTACGAGGGTGTTGAACCACTCCAACCTCTTAAACTAACGCGATTTAAAGACAAACAAAACTTTTTTTTTTAGCTTTAACGCAAGCCCTGTTTAATGATATCCTACACGGTATATACCACAAAAAAAATCTATTGTTAAAATATACCTCAAAATTCTTCTTTGGTTCACCCGGTGTATGTATTTATCAAACCAATTCGACGATAACGGTCTAAATATCATCAAAATACAAGTGAAAGTTCACGTCACGACATCAGGAAAATTATTTATGAAGAAGCAGGAGATGGACTTTGATCAATTCGTTGAGCGGCACGACCACCATGCTGTGGGTCCCGGGTCTCCCCGTGAGCTTTTATGCCACATAGTATAGAAAAAGAAGCATAACAGGAGCAGAGCAAGTATCGAATCTTGTGGGATTCCACATGTGGCCCTAATTCACTTGCACTTTTCTTCTCCAACTCTCACAAACTGAGAGTGGTTTGAAATGAAATCCGATATAATCCTAGTGGATGAGTGTAAAAGAAGTAACCTATAATTTATGAAATCGAATGGTTAAGAAAAGTCGACGAGTACTAAGGCTGTTAATAAATCATTATGTAACGAATTTCATATATTGGTAGATAGATACTTTCACCGAGGCAGTTTTGATGCTGTGGCGAGAGAGCAAATCCGACTGCCGCTTTGCAATAAATTTATTTTTCGAAACATGCTGGAGAATTTTCGAACTCAGTAACCTCTTTGCTAAGATAAGGGTTTCGGGTATTTAGCCAACAGCATAACCACGACCTGAGACCTGAGAGTTAAAGATATATATCAAAAACTAGAGATATGTAAATATGGTTTCAAACAAAATAAGGTTTTCAAACTTTTTATTGAAAAAAAATATCACCCAAGTGTAAGCTGAACTTGCATAATTATTCTTCCGTACCGTGACTGTTTTAAAATAAAGATTTTAAATAAATGAAGGAGTAAGTAAACGTTGTCAGTGTTCAATTTCTCATCTGTGTCAAAAGAGTTACATCTATGCTATTTTTTATTTTTGTTTATGTTCAATAGACAACTTACTGAGAATCTTTAAAAATAATTTTGAATTTTATTGAGTTTTTTTAGTTGAAGATATGGTGGGGGAGAAAACAGTAATTTTTTTAATAGAAAAAAAATTTGTGCGATTATAAGATATATATATTTTCGAACCCGTGCTCTTAAAAGCTTACATTGGACACCCCACTCGATAACATTGACATTTTTTTCACTTTTTATCACGAGCTGTTCCAAGAAGAGGTCTCTACGGACCTTGAAAAACTCGAAAACACGTTTCTTAAAACGATGACCACGATTCTGGGCACTGTGTTCAACCGATTGAGCTGGAATTTTGCATACATACTCGTAAAGTAAGTAATTTTCGTCAATTGAGGATTTATTTTTTTATTTTTTCAAAATATTTTTATATAAAAAAAACGAACCGAATCAACCACTCTTTTAAAACTTCCGCCATTTTTTTTCATTCTATGGATAGAAAAAACATCGGCTCCGTCGGACGATAGCCAATGGTATTCTAAATAATGCTATGTGTTTAATTTTTGTTTCAGATCAACCGTGGCCCAACCTTGGTCACCGTTTGCCCCCCCCCCCCCCAATTTGAATTTGCAGGCTTGATTTACAGCGGCTGTGACGGTCGTCGTATTGGTTGTTTTTGTTAATAAAAAAAATTATTTTTACGATAAACATTCATTTAATATAAATGCCAAAAAAGACAGAAGTGGTCTATGTTTATTTGTCGTCCCAAAAACGAAAAAAGTTTCAACGCGAAATAGTGCTCCAAGGTAGAGGTCTCCATTAGGGGATATGTAGAAAAAAAAACCGCTCAATACCATGGCGGACCATACTTAATGTAGGGTAGCCGTTAACATGTTCGGCTATATCTCGTAAACTATCAAGACAGTCGTGTTATTTTTAATAGTAATTTGTTGTGTGTTAGTATCCCAGGCTTTTTTTCTTTCTAGCTTTTCCAAAATCGTTTACAGAGTGATATCATGGACGGAACTTTGGAGCTGAATATTTCCAAAATCGTACATAAATTTGAAAAACTTTTAAATTCCCTTTTCAACGATACCCCACTCAATAAGGTAAGTACAATTTTTTTTATCCCCACTTTACATGTAGAGGAGGGACCCTTTAAAATTTTTTTTCCAAAATGTTAAGATATATATTTTTTTAGTCTACCAAAATTCAGCGCTGAAGTCCAAATAGTTTTTGAATAAAATTATCGTGACATCAAGATGGACATAACGAAACTATAAGGATTCCTTGTTTGCTGCGGAATCCTAAAAAATAATTATTGAGTTCGTCAACAACTAAGTAATATTCTTGTAGATCCTCCTTTCTATCTTAGATGGAGGGGATGGCTTCAATATCTAATTGAAATAGTTCTTCTTTACCATTCTGGTATGGCTGTTCTCCCTTGCCTGTAATAAGCTCCTGATTGTAGCCATCTGATTTGAAACTTGTTCTGTGGTTCCAGTCCGCAAAAAATGTCAATGGAAAGAGAAGTTTTAAAACTATAAAGCTCCTCTATTTAATTATATCGTCAAATGCCTCTCAAAAATTTTAATATGGATGAGAAATGGTGTCAGCGACAGAAGAAGTTTCCAAAGTCCTTTCACAGAAATCTTATGTGTGCCATAGCAGGTAACGTAGAATTACTTTAGTATGAGAAGGAATGCATATGCGCGGAAAAATTTTCGTACGAAGAAGGACGTCTCAAATCGCTTTCCACGCAAACGTCAATTTTGCTTCTTTTTTTAAGTATAAGGAAACCGCCCCTTCATTTTACAACTATTCGAAGAATTATCATGTTAGATGCGTCCCAAAAAAAAGCCTTGAAAACCTTACACAGTTTTTTTTTCTTGCAGTGAAAATTTCACAAAGTAAGAAGTCACAAACACCCTGATATCCACCTTGAAATAAACCCCGGAATTATTTTTTATTCTTAATATTTAGAGGGCAAATGTTCAACAGAGTTGTTGCCACAACTGATACCTCCTTGCAACGTAGTTAGCCATGTCAACTATTATAAATATGGTGTTATACATATTTCTGATTTCTACCATACTCTTCCAACTAGCAGTATTTGTTTAATGCAAACAAACGAATTAAAAGGAGTTGCATAAAGTTACGTGCTCAAATTCGATAAACATAGAGAGTTCATTGTAATGCTCCAATTAAATTACATCGTAAGAATCATCAAAGATTCCCTTTTCCAGTGAGATCTTAAAACTAGTTTCAAATTGTAAAGGAACGTGCTGCACAATATCAAAGATTTAAGCACGTACGTGAAAGTATATTATCTATATATAAAGACGATAGAATCATGCTGTAACGAATCTCATCTACTTCTATATCGATTCTGGTTACCTTACGACTTTTGTATTTTGATCGTTTTCTATTTTGATTAAATTTTCCTTCTGCAAACATGGAAAAGTCAAACGCTACTAAGGCAAAGTCAAAGAATACTTCAAATAAACATTTCATTGTCGATTGTAGTTAATTACTTTTATTGATTTTTTGAAACAGTGAGGTTAGTGGAAAATGGCAGTTCAATTCAGACGTGTTGGAATACAAAGGCTGTTTAATTCAATAGAATTATAAAAATTTCAAATTGGTGATTTCTGTAGTCAGAACTTTTCAAGTTAGTTGCACTCAGAATAATGTTTAATAATTTTTTTATCATAGTCGGTGGGGTGAATAATAACTTGTGGACCCCAGGTTCGAACCCCACCGGCAGCGATCAGCGTTTGTTTTCTGCTGATAACAGATTACGATAAATGAGCCATGGGAGATTGCAGAATTATGTACAGGGTTTGGAATCCACATTAAATTGTAGGTCACTAGCAATAGCCGTTTTGAATCGAGTAAAGTTATTCTCCCGCCACAAGGGGGAACTACAGAGAATGCTGTTGATTAGAATCGAGCATTTAATGACATTCAATCCTCCTTAATTTGTTTTTGTTAACACTCGACAAATGTGAGTGTAACTTTTATCAAACATATTACTTTTATATAGATGACACACTCAACTTTGGGTATTAAATTTTATCCTGCAGGTTGATCCCATTGCTTATATTCCGTTAACAATAACGTTGGAAATTTCAAAATTATCCTCCGGTTCGGAATGCGGAATTATCAACTTCGCCGCAGCCGACCCAACGTCAAAGAGCCTGTAGTTATCATAAGCCCACTTCAGAAAGGCACACGCCATTCAGAATATCTAGAGTGAAGCTATGCGCTATACAAATGCATTCTCGATGACTCCTAGGACGCCTCCGGGAACAGTACTCCTCCTGGAATAGAAGAGAAAGGCTTGTAACACCCTTATGTAAAAACCATCCCTTACGTGAGAACTCTGTAAGGTGCGGATGCGTTTAGATAATTAAATATTATAGAATACCATTATAAGGTTAAGTGAAACTAAATGGAGAGAAAGTGGAGAGAGTAAGCGTATGTTACAACTAAAGGGATTTTGTGCCGATTTCTTAGCGACACCTATATAAGTAGGAGGTGCCCCTTGGTATATAACAATATATTGTGATGGAATGAGACTTCCAAACCAGCATACAAAAACGCAACAATTAGGCTCGCATAGCGAACAGAGAACACTTCAGCGAATTCTTAGTAAGAGCCAAGTCAAAAGCTAGACACATATTCCCGGACCTATCTTTGCGATTCATAGGCTCACGCATAACATAGCCAGACCGAAAATGATCGACATATAGTAAAGGCAATCTCCTAAGGGTATACGGGGTATATAAGAAACCCTACCTGCGAGAGCACAAGAGTTTACGATCGAGTTCAAAAGCTGGTGGATGAGGACCAAGTCAGCAACTTTACATCGTTTCACCAATGAGTGCATATTAAACAATCGAAGGCAGTCCATAGTAGCAGTGTCAGCCTGCGTGGATCGTTGCAATGGAGCCCTCTTAATGGGAACCTTTAACAAAGCTCCACTTCTAGAATGAAGAGTATAGCAAGGTAATCAAATCTCAAATGCACAATCGAGAATTGGTCCAACCAAAGAAAAGAAGAAGTAAATCAAGGTCTACCTATCAGAAAATTCTCTCGACCATCGTTTTACATAACCCACAACTGAGTTACTCCGAGAAACAATATATGTTAGTTTGAGTGCAGATTAAAATCAAGTTTTTTTTATCAAGCTTCCCACCAAGGTCAATTATGGATTTGAAGAGTCGGATATTAGTAGTAGCCAAATCACAATCAAATATGTTCTGATTTAGGCTCCTAGAAAATGTCATTGAACGAATTTAAATCATCCTGAATGAGGGAAGATTCACAACTGTTTCTGACGCAAGAGAAATCTTTATATCGTCCGCATGTATTAAGCCTTTAAGTAGCTGATCAGGGGAACAATGTCGTCAATGGCAAGAATAAACAGCAGCGGACCTAGATGGTTGCCCTGCGGTGCACCTGATGACTGATGCTCTAGACAGTCTAGATATGGGATTACCGAAAGATACCCGATATGTTCTATCCTCTAAGTAAGAACAATATAATACTATAAAGGTGGGAAACCTAACTTTCTACGCTTAAACACAACTATAGGTATAGTGAGAAAATTTATCAAATCCGTTGCTGAAGTCGATGTAGACGCAGTCGGTCTGGAGTTCAAGTTGGAAGACTGAGATTATGTGAGAGGAAACTTCTTTCTGTTCCTAAAGTTGAAAATGTGGCTCGCAGAAAAAATTCACCTTAAACGAGGAGGTTGTCATCGTCGATACAGAAGTCTATTTTGAAAAGTTTAACAAATAATATTTTTTTCTGGAGGAGTTAAAGAAATTAAAATGAAAATAATTAATCGAAGAAGTAGTTTTTGAAAATCTTACTATAAATAAATGATGTTGAATGTGTCATCAAACACTCAGAGTTGTCCATCTATGCCGATGACATGAAAATAATCAAACATATCTCCTCCACTACCGACTCTCTTCTCCTGCAAGAAGACCTCGATTCATTCATCACATGGTGCATGAAAAACTTTCTGGAGCTCAATGTCTCCAAATGCCAGTCCATCTCTTATTCCCGCAAGCGTCTTACCACCACCCCGAGAGTCTATATGTTAACCGACGTACCAGTCCCTATCGTTACCTCTTTGTGTGACTTAGGAATAATCTGTGATAGTGAACTCAATTTCCGTTCCCACATTGACAGCATAATTAACAGAGCTAACTCCGCGCTAGGGTTTGTGAAGCGCTGGTCTAGAGAATTCTCCAATCCTTATGTTTCCAAATCTCTCTACGTCTCCTTCGTTAGACCTCTCCTTGAATATGCCAGCCAGGTATGGTCCCCTACACAAACAACTCACATTAATAGGATTGAATCTGTCCAGCGTAGGTTGACAGATTCAACCTTCCTCCCTATGAAAACCGTCTGAAACTGATCGACTTACAACCGCTAAGCAAACGTCGTGATGTTTCCGACATTCTCTTCATTTACCAATTATTAACTGGTGCCATAGACTGCCCCTCCATCCTGCAATCTTTACCCATCTATACCAATCCCCGTAACCTTAGGTCCACTCCCCTTTTCCGACTCGACCGCCATCGCACAAACTACGGTCAAAGCGAGCCAATTACCAGGATGTTACGAAAAGTCAACGACCTTTCCTTTTTTGACTTCCATATGAGTAAATCATCACTCCACAAAGCCCTATATCTTGACCCCGCCCATCTTGATCCTGATCGCCTACTTTAATTCTTCTTCCTTACGCCCTCTGCCATTAATCAATATATATAGCTCATATTGTAGCTTATACCTTTTATGTATTTATTCTTATTATTCATTTATTATAGTCTGTTGAATTAGTATTAAGTTATAGCTTGTATTTTATTTTTTATTTTTGTATTTTTTTACGTAATAGCTTGTATTAAGCTTAAATAAAATAAATAAAAAATAAATTGACATACAAAGCCTTATGTAAGCCCCGTCTCCCTTCCACCGCTTCCATACATCCGCATCACAAATTTGTATTTAACTGGATAAGTTTTCACATCTCTTTCAATATTTAATTTTCAAACAAACAATAGCGCCCTGTATATTCAAATTAGATTCATTATAATGAATTCATGTCAAACTCACTTACAGAAGTGTGCTGTTGTATGTTAACACATGAACGCCATACAGTGTAAGTAAATAATTGAATGAAATTTCATAGGCAAAAATGTTTCTGACTTCAAACTAAAATGAAATTCAATTTGAATTAACAGAGTTGCTATAAATTGTATAGGGTGTAAAATGTCATAATATTATTTCAATTAAATATTTCCGATCCTTTGTTTTTGATTGAAGTACGTCCGTAATTTTTGGTAGTTAGTCCTGTTGATGTAGTTAAATAATGTTACTATGACTTAAAACAGAAATGAGAGGGTCGGATGAGAAAAACATCATTTGAAGATAAGACTTTGTTTATCTGTAATTGCTGCAATCTTTATTTTGCGACACCTACGCCTCTTTATATAGTTCTTCAATATTTTTGTGGTTTTGATTATATGATTTGATGGTATTCAATACACCATAAAAATTCAAAAAATTTACAATCGTACCATCAAAGTTTGGTGAATCCGTGTTTTCATAGAATTTTAACAATAATAATTTGTTTTTTATTAAAAGTGATAATCTACTCCTTCCCTGACTAAAATATTTAAAGAAATCTTCTAAAAATCAACTCACGATTGCAAGTGGAACAAGTTCGATTCCAAACAACCAACTTACTCTGCAACTCCCAATGGCCTTTTATTGTAAAATGTTGTCAACTGAAAGCAACGATAAGTCGCTGTCGGTGAAGCTTGAATCTGGGACCTCCGAGATGGTAGGCCCACACGATATCACTTACTCCACCGAAAAGTAATTATAAAAATAAAGGAAGAATCCCTAAAATAGCCCAAGCTTATAAAAATATTTTTAAATAGTGAATTTGTTGCCTGCGGAATATTCTGTCGCCGCTGCTCTGGTCTCTATTAGTAGACGACCTCCTAAGCAAGCTGAGTGAGCATGGCTACCGTGCCGTCGGCTATGCGGATGACCTTGCCATCATTATCACACGGAAGTTTGACTGCACTGTCACTGATCTAATGAGATCAGCTCTGCGCACGGTCACTGATTGGTGTGCTAACGAAGATCTTACGATCAACCCTGCCAAGGCTGTTCTGGTGCCATTCACCAAATTCTGATCCAAGGCACGGCTATTGAGTACTCCAATGAAGTCAAATACTAGGGAATTACGCTCGACAAAAGACTCAATCTCACTCACCTCAACACCACCCTAAATAAGGCTACACGAGCCTAAGACTCTTCGGAAGAACTTGGGGTCTCACCCCGAAGATGATTTTTTGGCTATACAAAACGATTGTCAAACCCATTGTTTCTTACGCCGCCCTGGTCTGGTGGCCTGAAGTCCAACAGCGGCTGGCAATCGACAAATGCAACAAGCTACAGCGGCTTGCCTGCCTTGCCTCTCCATAACAGGAGCAATGAGGACTTGTCCTACTTCTGCCATGGAGGCGGTGATTGGACTTACTCCAGTGCACATCTCTATAATGAAATCTGTTGCTATCAGCGCCCTGAGAGTGTAGCTCTCAGTTGTTAAAAGGCAAACATTTGCTTGTCGACTGAAAACCGAAATATTTTTGGTAGAAAAGAGCGAATAAATTTATGAAAAAAAACGGGGGCGTAGGCGTTGTTCAGGATCAACAGCCTTAAGTAATACAGCAGTTGCCATAGTGCGCAAATAACCTAGAAGAACCTTTCAGTTGTTGGCGTGTGAAAATAGAAATATTTTTGGTAATAAAAAAACGAATGAATTTGTGGAAGGCCGGGGGGTGAGTAGAGGTAGGGAAGGAGCAGGTAAAAGGTAGTAGAGGGCTAGGGAATAGAAGGGGGATCAAGTGAATTTCTCACTTCTGAAGGAACTGTAAGTGTCCATAAGATATCAAATAAGTTTGTCATGTAGGTACTCTGTGAGTATTCTTTCCAGATAACAAGAAGAATAGGTAACTATTTCTTGCCGAAAGAAAAGGACCTACAGGGGTCGATCAAATGTGTGCTGTGATGCTTTACGGAAGTACTATGTTTCTAAAGGGCAATATACATGAAAAGACAGATTTTACATAATTTACGGGACACAAGTTAGATACTCATCTGGTGATCTAACTGATGCATTTTGGCTGAAATTAAAAATAAATAATATTGTTTAATATACTCAGATGAAATGACGACAACATGCTCAACTGCACATCAAAAAAACACACACAACAAATGATGGATCAAAACGACAGTTATTAATCTGAAAGTAAACCGTGCTGTCGTATGAGATTTTATTTACATTTCAAGAGCTTACAATATTTAATCCGAAAACGTATTTACTTCCAGGCGCATTAAGAGATTTTGTTTCCCACAAGACTACCTACCACACATTTCGATCAAAAGACAAGAGTGTTCTTATTTAAAACTAAAACTTCACACAGCTTCTGGCAAACGTAATTACCATTTTCAATGAAACACTCTGGTAAGATTAAATGGCATTATCAAAGCATCCCGCAAGAGAATCTTTAATTACTCACTCCGCTTTATGCAAAAGTTTATTACCTTGCTAAAGGAGTTTATGACATGACGCAAAAAGAATATACTCAGAAACACAGAGCAATATGGAGGAAAATTTCATCTTACGTCCCCTCCGGCATCGTCTTACAACGTCCCTAAAAGGCTTTTTCCCAAAAAGCAATAATGGCTTCCACATACATCAAGACAAGAAAGACGAATATATATGTTTGCTGGAATAAACCATACCAATCTCATGCATACCACCCACCATTGCTCGTTCCTCTATACATCATCAGCGAAGCCATTATTTCTCAAAAAGACAAAATGAAAACTTTTCACATCATATTCGCATCACCCTATTCCAAGGAGATACAGCACACCCTTCGTCGCAACATCAGTCTCCATTTTGCCACGTAAAATCCCTGTTGTGGCAACATGCCAACCAACCCATCGTAGTTGTTCAAAATATCGTTGCACCCTTTCGCCCTTACCAATCATTTGGTGAGACAAATTTTCCCCGGGATTTTCAAGCATTTCTTAAAAGGGATAAAATTGCGTACAGGGAACAAACGGGAAGCGCCAATAATACACAGCATCTCCTATCACTGTGTACCATAGCGTTACACGTAATGCGGGAGACAAAGATGCTCTGAGCTGGAAAAGTGTGGAAGACAGTCGAAAACCTTTTTCGTAAATTTCATTTTGAAAACCGTCCCACCACCAACTTGAGAGTTTCTTTTCAGAAAACTTCAAGCCAAAGGCACATATTCTTTGCCTTCCATAGGAAGCGTGAGGAGAGTCCCTCAAGTAGATGAATATCCAATTCACACAAACACACATGTACGACCCACGACGACCCATTCTGGCTTTTTCATTACACATAAAACAACCACCAGTGCAACAGCAGCGTGTCAAGCCTTGAGAAGCAGCACCAGCCAGGAACTAAGAAAATATAAACTTGCGAGTCAAGTTTCGCAGCCAATAAGGACGAACTATTTCTTAAGCATTTTCTCATTGGCTGGTATATAAGATGTTTGAGGAATATTTTCCGCGAGGTCCTTTTTACCCTTTATGTTTTTGGGTGCCACCGAACAAGAATACCATCGTATCTATCGTCGCTCTATCTCTATATACTCATCTATGCGGATAGATAGTCCTTCGTGACTTCTGCTTGGTATGGCGTTTCTTGCAGCCGTTCACATGTACACATCGATGTGTCCTTAGGTTAAGACGTAATCACGCAAGTATTTCCTCGCTCGTTGTAGGCGAGGGTTTGCTTTTAATAAATAATTTCATCGTCGGAAGGAAGAAGAAAATTTTCAAAATGAAAAGACGTGGCAGTTTGGATTCCCTTTGACTAGTTGGGCGTTGGGTGACAGGGTCCAGGACTAGGAGAATTGGGATCCGTATAGCTACACTAGTTAGCGAAGAAAATTTTCATCTTAAGAAAAGTGTTCAGTAGTGTGGTTTTCAAGCTGAGAAGTTTCTCGGGGTTGGTTGTGCTTTGCGGGGAAGTGAAACTGAAATTATTTCAAGTTTAAGAGGGAGGACACACATTTCAACGTACATATAGACGAAAATGAATATGAAGTATTTCGCTAAGGAGTATTGAAAGAGACCCAAAAGATCGATACTTAATTTTCTTGGAAGAAATTCGGAAAACAGCTAGTTGTATGTAAAACCAAACCAGTCACGAACAGTGGCAGAATGTTTTGAAATAATGAGAAGATTTGTAAGAAACCTGAACTTGTTGTTTATTTTGTTACTAACAATCTAAGATTTCAGGTAGGTGGTTAGTTTTCTTGACCATAGATAGGCGGTATACACTTAGCCGAGGAAGGGTAACAGAGAACAGGTAATTAATCAGTTTTACCTGCAAACATGCAAAATAAAGATAAAGAGGATACACGAAGAATGTTGTTGTAGGAAGGGTGATTTTCACATCAATACTTTAGAAGGTGGGGAACAATGGATCAAGGTAACAAGAGATTTTGTTGGTCATTAACATAAAACACAAGAAATATTTTATAAATTAAATTTAAGAAGATTTTCTATTTAAATTTCCAATTTCCGAGCTCGTTAAATAAGAAAAAAGTTGCTCGTTCCATTTCCAAATATTCCTAGAAGTAATTTTATGCAAGTAGTATTTTTTAAATTTTTGTGACAATAACATTAGTTTTTGATTTCTCGTTTTCAAATAATTCAACAATTTTAGAAATACATTCAAAGAAATTGAGTTGTTTTGTTTCCAAAAATTCCTAGCGCAGTTATTGATTTAAGGATTTTTCAAAATCCCCGAAATAGTTGCAACATTGTTTTTGTTTGTTTCGTTTGTATCATAATATGTTCGTTTTACTTTTCAATTCATATAATAATAAAATAAGTGTGTCGGTTCGAATCTCGCTGGCCACGCATGTTTTTTACGCTGACATTATGCTATGCTATAATGTCATTCAGAATTAATGACATTAGATTTTCTAATCGAATTGTGAAAAATTCTTCTTGCCGAGGGTTTACAAGAACTAGGGATAGGAGGAATGACATAGAATTTTCAAAATCAAAAATGTTGTAATTCGGATAAGTGAAGATGAGGTAGTATTTCAACAAGATACTTATCTAAAACCCACCTCTAAAATTGTTTGAAATAGATTCTTCGATAAATCAAAATTAGTATGGCAAACAGATAAATTAAAGAGTCCTGGCATTCATGAGACTAGTTCGTGTGTGTCTTTCCTGCACTGAAAAAGAAAAAGATGAGCAGTTGGTCCAAGGAGTGTGAATCGAAGTAGAACTGACCTTATGATCTTCGTCATAAAAACCAAAGTATCGTACTTTGCTCTACCCTAATAAAATAGACGGAGTTGGGTCAATTCGTTGAGCGGCACGACCACCATGCCATAGGTTCCGGGTTCGATACCAGGTATCCCCGTCAGCTTTTACTTAGAAATTAAAACAATCCACTACATCCCTGGGCTGTTGTCTAGCTCGCAACAATGCAAAAACAAGACTGAAGTTTCCTCACCTCCCTTATCCTAATTCCCTTCCGGCCAAAACCATGCTAACGCATGAAAGGGTTGTCCCCTAGGCTTTGGCCACATCGTATAAAAAAAAATTAAACGGGTAGCACCAGGTATTAGAGTTTAATTCTGGGTCGAAAACCGAACTGGAATCTAAACATAGAGGATCGGGTAAAAAGGGTATGTATAGCTCTCCATGTCTGCAGACGTCTCTTTGGAAAAATATGTGGACTGTAACTTAAGATGAGAGATGTGATTATACACAGCGATGGTATGCCACTATTCACACTTACTTTTCACTGGTCTGGTTGCCTGCAATGTGTAGGGTATATCAACACACTAAATACAAATTAAATTTCAGACATCATGTGGTGCAGTCTTACTTGGGAAACCTTGATGCTGGTCTGGTCATGCAAGATCCTAAACTTGATACCTGAAGTGTGAGCGGAGACCTCGACTGATTACTTTACACCCGTTCTGAATTTTATGATCCAGTATCAAGATTCGATACAGAAGGAAATGGGGCATGACTGAACCGAACAAGAATTTTGATATCGTACTGTTCACTGACTGTTTTAAGATTGAACCAATATCTTGTTCAATCTTAAAAATACAAAAGAAATGGACCAAGGTGGCTACTCTGTGGCACTCCGGTTTGAAAGTTATATTATATATATTTTTGCTCCCTTATAATTTTTTTTCATTTAAAGTACTTACCAACTAAAGATTATATTTAAT